>JAIPRM010000558.1:32120-52862 GCA_025469315.1 Stegophylla sp. TES_Ste_2020
ACCACTCGGGTATTTTTATGTTTTTTTTTTTTGGGGGGGGAAGGGTTTTCGGTTTTTTTTTTTTTTTTTTTGTAAATTTTATCGCCAAATTGTAATATTACCTATTTATTTAATTTTAAGTCAGCTGCATACTATATATATATATATATATATATACAAGCTTACGACATGAGACGTGTCCTCTGTAAATATTAATTTTCTTACTATAAAAATATTATAATATTATACGTATATTATAATGACTTACTCGAAAGTCCTTTTAAATGTTAAATAAAAATTAAGTTGAAAACACAAAACTTGTGTTTTTTATTCTCCCTCCGGTGAATTCAAACACTGTGACATATAATACATAATGAAGGTATTTATTAAAATACTTTCTTTCAATATTTTTTTTTTTCTTTTCTTTTGTTAATATTATTTATTTTTATTTTTTATGTATACAAGTTTTCTTGTAGAAATACTCTAAAGTTTCGACCAGCGACTTTTCAATCTCAAAATACATCTCTGAAACTTTAAATCATATTTTCTTCAATAAAACAATGCTAAATGCGTTTCAGTTTATGCGTAGAAGACAATTTTACTGTAGAACAGACACCTTAAATGAAACTGTTTTATTAGTTTCAAAGACTTATTGTAGTATAATATAGAAAACCATGTAATTGAAATTTTTTCAAAAAAGTGTGTTATTAACCGATTACACAATTTGAAAAATAAAAAATGAAATCGAAACGATTGTTAAAAACAAATATTCGATAGTTTCAATCGTAATAATAATAATCGAATAGAATAATAATTTTACATTAAGTTGTGAAATTAAATTAAAATATTTAAATGTATTTATGTGATATGCAAAAAATATGCGATTTTATAAAAAAAAAATTGCGCCCTTACGCCCAAATTACGTAGAAATATGCAAAATAAAAGTTGTCGTTCTTTTTATTTACCTATGAAAAACCAATTACTGTGTGAACATTAATTATATTGTGCAAAATCAGATATTTAATTATGACAAACATTTGGAAAGTTCAAGTTACTATAAAGACTGCAATTTCATAATCATTTTTTTTTTTTTTTCATATATAAGGATATGTTAAATAATAAAAAGGATATAATGTCCTGCGGTGATACAATTTTTTTCTTTTTGTTCTCAAATGGCAATTGCCTGTTTTAACTGTGGAATTTAATTTAGGAAAATGTTTGTGCATTTTGTATTGTATTATGAGTAAAACAAAGGGTAGCAAGAGAATTTTTAAAGAAGTTTACCTACGAGTAATACAGTTGGGAAATAACTTTAGGGGAATTTACACCGGGTTTCGTTCGGGGGTGCTCTTAGAAATTTTGTAAGGGAATATTTTTGAAAATTTGTTGTCATTAATTCGGCTCTTCGGATCCGTTTCGGATGTAGCCGCGGTTTTAAAACGAAAATCTCGAAGAATTACATCAAGGCGTTAGTGGTGGTGGTGGTGGTGGTGGTGGTGGTGGGGGATGATAACAAATAACGACGAACGAGTGGTAAATCGCAGCAGTGGGGTAAAGGCCACGAACACAATCGTTGTGACCGGCACCGATGGGGTGGGGGGGAGGTTGAAAAATGAAATATCGCATTCGACACTTTTGTGTCGTTTACCCCGTCGTCGCGACGATTTCGTCAAATCAAAACACAACAATGGTGCTCGGAACACAACGAATACCCGGGGATGATGAATGTAGTTTTATTCTCTGTCACTTCTTTTTTTTCATTTTTTTTTTTTTTTTTTTTGGTTTTGTTTTTCGAACAAACGCCACGCGGCAAAGTTTTGATATCATTTTAATGGCCGGTAATCGATTTATTTCGGTCATCCATTGTGTTTAATGCCCTCCCCCCACCCCCGTCCTAATACCACTGTCGAACACGAGACGGGAACAACCGTAAAATATTGATAACACTTTCTCACCTCGAATCGTCTTCGATACTGACCTGCTTTTTTTTTTTTTTTGGATTCTGAAAAGAGCGAAGAAGCTTATTAATATTTACAATGATGTGATTTTTTCCCGCCGTTCTGTGAACACTTTTGCGTGTAAAAACACTTACCCAAAAAACTTCGATCGGCCGCTTTATGAATCGAAATTCGGCTCTAAGTGATACTTTATACTTGACGTTTTTAGATATTCGCATTATTTCAAAGCGTAAATACTTGTTGTTTTGATTTTTTGTGATTGTTGGGCCCAATGTGGCTATAAGTCACGTGGTAACCATGGTAAGGTGGTAACCATAGTAATGGGTTAACCGTGGTAACTGGGTAACCATGGTAACACGATGACCATAGTAACATGATAACTATGATAACACAATACTCAATAAATAAAACATAATTTACATATACATTGCTCAGAATCGTTTTCACGAAGAAATGATTTATCGTTTCTTTAAAATTCAATACACCCACCAAGAATATCACTCCTGGAAAGTGAAATGTATCCTTAGTGTGAAGTATGTATAGACCTATTATTTTTATTTATTATTATTTTTTTTTTTTTTTGACGGAAAAACCGATATCACCAGGTGGTTAAAATAGGGTAAGGCTTTTTTTTTTTCTGAGGGGAGAAAGTCTTTTTAAAACAATTCTACATCTCCACTCCTCGGGTGGGCGGTGGAGGGGGAAAAAAATGCAAAATAGGCCACCGACATAATCGGTACACACGACGCCCAACCCCAACGAAACATCGTTCGGTTACAATTTAGTACGGGGGAGGGAGGGGTAATAACGCGCAGATTTACAGTCGCAGTACTTCCTGAATTGCGGTGTTGCACGTGCACCTGCATTTATATCGTCCGGTAAATATAATATACGAATTCCGCAACATTACACATAGTTTTCATTATTATAATTATTACTATCATTTTTTTTTTTTTTTTTTAGTATACGAATAGTATATTACACATCGTTATGTGCGCGCCACTGGGTCAAAAAAAAAAAAAAAAAAAAACAAAAAAGCAAAAATAACGTTAATATTGTAAAACCACGTGTAAAACGGTGGAAGGACGCCCGTGCGCACGAAAACGAACAGGAGTTTTGTCTGTTTCTTTAAACTTCTTACTAATTGAAATACTGAGATTTTAACACAATGTGTAAAGGCAAATTGAAATACAAACATATTCTAAAAACAGATGAGCTTACAAACAAATGTTATTAATAAAAAATGTAATGTAAACTAATGTTAATTAATGTAAAGAATACCTAGTCAAGCAATGTATAGAGGTGAAAGTCGGACATTCTTTGCTCCTTGGGTTAGATACTCTTGGTGGGCGTGTACTATTTTAAAGAAACGATAACTTATTTCTTCAATAATACCGTTTCGAATGAAGGAAGTTATAAATATTCGTCATTTTCAACACACCCACCAAGAGTATCTGACCCGAGGAACGAAGAATACCCGTGGTCTGAAACATGACGTCTGGCTTTCTTGTTCTGTACTTAACTTATCTTTGCTTTACTTTACTCTACTCCAATTTGCTTCGTTTTAATTTACTTTCCTTTTTTCTCTTTAATAAATAAAAAAAATTGATGACATATTCTCGTGACCATTTTTAGTTATTGGTGAAAGTTTAAAGTTTCTATCTGCATTATTCTAGTAGTTATGGTCAAAATAAATTTCAAGTTTACGAAAATTCAGGTAACTGCAAATTTTGCCGTTTTTCGTCCATTTTTTTACAGTTTTTCTGCGTTTTTTAAAAAAATTTTGAGAAATTTAAAAAATGACCTCTTTAAAGTACCAACTAGATCCGATTTTGGATCTATAAAGTTACTGATCGAAACTTTGGGACCAGTGGTTCTATACGAAAAAGTGTTTACAGAGAAGAAAAAATAAATAAATAAATAAACATCATCGTAAAAACATAAGCTTCTTCACTTCGTTCAGAATCTAAAAACATATTTGGAAAAAAAGTGTTAGAAAAATATGGCCAAATTTGCAATAAAATAACACGTCTTTTTCGATTGAAATAATATCAACTAAAAACGGTCAGCGACCGACCGAAAATGCAGGCACGGATCCAAGGGGGTGGCCAAGGGGTGGTCGCCCCCTCCGTAGACTCGGATGAATACTAGGATGTTTTCAAAAAATTGTGGAAAAACGAATTTCGCACTATGGGTATTCTTCACACCTCATGTGGAATACTTCTTAGTGGATGTGTTAGATTTTAAAGAAATGATAAATAATTGCTTCGATTCGGTGATTCGATTATGTTCAGAGTTTCAATAAATATATATATATATATATATTAATAATTGTAATAATTGCTAATATTATATTCAATATGTTAAAAAAAAATATAATATCAATTTAAACCGAGATTAGCCACCTCAGTAAATGTGATCTGGATCCGCGCCCGCAAAAATGTAAGTACTTAGAATTTTTGAATCGTGACCCACGGTGTTTGGGAACGTCTGTTTCAAAAAGGGGTTTTATTAGGCGTATATTTGTTTATATGTACGTTTGACGGACGTGTGTACACACTGCACTTGTATTTATACGTCGTTTGTGAATTCAATTTCATCACGTGCGCGTAGGAAAACACGAATGTAGGAAGAAAAAAAAACCCTTTTCCTAATTCAAAGATAACAAACGAATAATATGACGTGTTTCTCGGTGTCTTATATGTGTACGTAATTGATAATAAACTAAAACCAGAGCTCATTCTTGTACTTTGCAATGTTGTGAAAAACACTAGTATAGAAGCGTTTAAATATGCACTTAATGTGCTGAAATTTGCAAAATAATTAAAATTAAGTATTGAGCGTGAAAAAAAAAGTCCTCGAAACATTATTAGCAGCGTAAATCATAAATCAATGCTATAGAAAAATGTTACTTTAAATAAATTATTCGATAAAAAAAAAAAAAAAAAAAATTGGATGTGACATAAGAAATTGCGTAGGTACGTTTTGAATCTAAGTAGTAGTACTGGTGCTATTAATTGGTTCGACGATTGTTCTGTGAAAAAAAAAAAAATATATTTATATTATATTAATAAAAAAGGAATTCAAAAAGAACAAACATAAAAACATTCAACACCAGTGTTGAAATTATCTTGATACATAATATGATCTAGACAAAAAATTACTAATCTATTATCTCATCTAGACTACTCTCTTAGATTAGACATTCTATATTATCTAGACAAATTAAATTATTAAATGAATAAAAATATTAATTTCAGACGAATTATATTTTATTTATAATTACACATTGGCTAATTGCCATGAAGGAAAGGCTTTGAAGGAAAAACTATATTTTAATGTACACAACGAGCTACGAAAATAGGCGCAGTTGAATCGGATTTCAGTACAACAAGTAAATTCCATTCAACTGATTAATTCGCTCCCGTTGAGTACACTCAGTCGGGTTCGATTCCATTTTATAAGTTAAACATTCTTTTTGAAAAGGGGTTCTCAAACGTAGTCACGTCAGACTGGAAATTTCCCGGAAGAGGTAATTAATTTTGTATTGGAAATAATACAAATTGCGCAACAAGTGCATGTCTACCGGGCGGGCACTCGAATAAACATAATATTTTTATTTCATCAGTTGACAGATTTTCTCACTTTACTTCGGTAAAGTAACTAATACTTTTGTTTGTGTAAATAAGTTATTCCTTAAAAGAAGAAAGTTACATCGTATATATTTCTGGTCATCGTATTGTTATTAAACATTAATTTTTATAAACCCCTTTTAAATCAGAAAAAAATTAACATAATAATTCGATTGTCATAACGTAACTTAGTTTAGTTCAGTGACGTGATTATAAATATTGCTACAAACGTTTTATCGCGGGACAATAACAAAATAATAAATAATAATATTATTAAAACATAATGTAGATTTATGGGTTAGTGTAACACATTAAGAACTCTAATAAAGAAACAATAATCTCGTCTGTCGCCAACAAGACAATACCCTTAAAAGCAAAGCTTTCACTAACGCGCAGTTCTGATTTTTATACTTATTTTGGTAAACTCGGTTTAAATTGTATTTATTATAAAATAGTATTATGCGTTTTTTTTTTTTTTTTTTATGAATATAATTAATTCATATTAATTTAGAACTTTCTAAGAAGACTCAAAGTAATGAGCAATAGATAAAACATTGTAACCCGAACGAGACAATCTACAAGTGGATCCATAATCGGGCATACTTTGCACTATGGGTATTCTTCGATCCTCGAGTTAATTTTGAAATAAACGATGAATTATTTCTTCAGCAAAACGATTCTAAACACAGCAGCTTTAGTTCATATGAGACAACTTGAAAATTTCAAAAGTTTATTGCGACAACAGGAGAAAAAATAAATAAAATAAAGTACAACTTTGTTCTCGCTTAATTCGATATTTTCAAATTCAGTTTTTATAATTTCCGAATTATCCAAATGGCTGGCTACCTTATTTCTGGGCCTTTGTGTGAGATCAGATACACTTGTGCGCACACACACACACACACACACACACACACACACACATGAATACATAATGTTCTCGATACGCCTTTCGCGAGAGAACAAATTCTCAATCTAAGGCTACGACGAGCGTATTAAATCCTCCCGACTTTCTCTCTATAAGAATTTATTCCGATTTATACACAAAAAGGTTTTATATTTAATTTTATACAATGCATAAGGATTTATATACGCTCACGCTAACCTTTCCGTCTGACGCTTCGCGAATTCTTCTTTTACAAAGCGTACGGAATAGCGGATTTATACGCAGACCTGAGAAATATTTAGGGCCCCTTTAGTGCGAGGAATAAAGAACGATGATAAAAAGAAGGAAAACGGAAATGTCGGTACAAACAACACGTATTATGCATTTCACTCGGCGAACGCGGCGTGTAATATTATAAATACGATTTTTAAAAAATCCTACGCAGTTATTTTGCATCTGCTCAGGAATTTAGTCGCATACAACTTAGAAATCGGTTCTACTCACCTGCAAGTGCACCAAAGTCGGACGTAGCCTCAGTTTCTTGTTTAGAGAACGCAAACATTTCCAGAGATTAATTAATTACGTATATATTTTCCTTCTCGTGAGTCAGCAATAATAATGATTATCTATTGCATATTTTAATTGTTGCCCAAATCAAATGGTAAAATATCAGTAGTTTATCTAGTTACATTTATCTAGATAAACGTTTATAAATCATTAAATATTCGTCTTCTATCTAGAATCTAAATAAATTGTTTTTCATTTAGTTAAGAATCATCTTAGATTAAAGTATATATATATATATATATATATATATATCTTATCTAGTAAATTTACACATACATTTATGTAAATATTGATTAATATCAATTTAATTTGACAAAATATTAATCTTGTCAAAAATTAAATTTAACTCTGTATTTAATTGGGGGGGGGGAATGTATTTTCAACATGTTGATTCGTTCTATTATGTGTTATATTGTTAAACTCTCAAGTCCACAGTCTATTAGATTATTTTTAATATTCTACGTATTAAATATGAATGGTGATCTTAATTAATAAATTGAATAAAATATTATACAATATACGACTATACATTTTATGTATTGCAATGTTTAGATTTTGTATTTGTTTTTGATTTATATAATTTAATATAATTTTTGATTATTCATATAAATAGGTACTACTGTACTCGGTGGTCATTATTTAAACTGAGAGTAAGGCATATAGTAACTATTCCCTGTCGTAATACTTCAAGTCTACTTATATTTTATAACAATATTTAAATTATCTATATTATAAAGGTATAAGTACTACACAATCTCAATTTACAAATAATAATTTTAACATTAAAAAAGTGATTGGAGTTACTAGATAACTGTAATATAAATATAGTATAAAATAAAAAATTGCTATACGCTGAACAGCACGCCATTGTTTCCTAATAATTGTATTTTTTTTTCTGAATGTTTTGAATATATTCTATTCCTAGAAGTTCCTCGATGGGTCCTTTGTGACTATTGAAAATTTGAAACAATAGATTTACAAATTCAAAAAGAATTTAGCTAGCTCAGCTAAATGCCAATCATACGTACATTTTCTATTAAGTTTTTAAGTTATAAATTTTTCTAGTAGAACACTTTTTTTTTATTTGAGAGGGGGGGGGGCGCTGAAAAATATTTTGCTTTTTAAGATAGCGATGACTGTAAAATGGTTGAGAACCACTGGAATAGACGATAACGACTTGCATGCGAATAAAATTCTTTTGGACAAAATAAGAAGCTTAATAACTTTATGCGAAACTTTCCCATATTGAATTATGTCGTTTTATTCGATTGTTTTCATCATTATTATTTTCAAAACAAATCATATGTCTGTTGTATATTCAGTAGTTGTTTTAACTTCGTGTCTAATACACACACACACACGGGTTTAGAGTAAAACGTATTAAATAATACAATACTCGGCTGGAAATCGATTCGAGGGCCTCTCGCACAGTGTATTAATATTATTGTTTTTCAAGAGGGCATATGAAACCTTTTCGTTTACCGTATGATAATAATAATAATAATAATAATAATATGCCATTTGATCTCGCGTCCTGTTATTAATTATAATTAAATTACCCCGGTACTTGCGCTGTTTTTGAAAGCAACGTTCATACATTAACGACATTAATAATAATTTGATACACCGAAAATCATCATGACACTGTCGGTACACAGTACTCGTGTCGTCGTGGTAATATAGTATTATAGACCAAAGTTTAATAATAATGATGAACAGTGTCGAGTCCGGGTAAGTATTTTTTTGTTTTCTTTTATCTAGATTAAGGGAGAGAGAGAGAGAGGAAGACGATTGAACTCAAATTTATCCAGACAAAGATATTAGATTGCTTAGACTATCTAGATAAAAGATAAATATTTTAAAAAAACTGATAATTATTTTTAAATCCTTTTTTTTTTTTTTTAGTTTAAATATTTTATACTTTAGCATCAAGTACACAGGTTACACATTGGTTTCATTGAAATGTTTATGTCGATTTCGAGGGTTCAATAAACAGTGTTTAAAATTATTCTAATTAATGAATAAAACACCTACAAGTGTATGTCAATTAAGAACAGATTGAAAATTAAATTTATTTTAACTCTTTTCGTATTATATTTTTACCATTTTTTCAAACATACTTAACACTTTATTTATAAATAATATAGATGCGTGCGGGTAATTAGTTTTATTTTGCCATAGTAATTATAATTTTTTAATTTCTACTTTACATCGTGTTTAATTAACTTAATATTGTACACACAATTAATTGTATTATAACTTATTCACAATTAAATTTTCCCGCTGAAATGTTCTATTTCACCGAAAAAGCTGCTCTTGACGGAATCGAATTCTCCAAAATATCCGTTAAATTCTATTACATACGTGACATGTTAATAAAACTAGTTGCGCGTCTGGTTAGGACATTGCAATACTAGGTAAGCACGCGTCAAAGAAATATCTGAAAATGAAAACACTTACGTATTTCTACCGTTATTTAGAACCGTACGGAATATCGACATAAAATTAAATTTTTATTCCTACGATTTTTGTTTTAACGTTTGACGTTTAAAATTCAACACACGCCCGCCTTGAGTATTCCACCGGAGATGCAAAAAAACACCCCCCTCCCCCCCTCCCCCCCGAGGTGCGAAGCACAAACTTTTTATTAATTCGTGTATTATATTCATGTATAGTTTGTATATAAGTACGAACGCGTCACTCGGAGTTAAAAAAATTCAAATAAACATTCTGTCGTTTACAAATCAAAGAAAATGGAAATAAAACACCGAATAATTTCGCAAACTCTGTCATGCCCGTCAGCCATTGTGGTCGCCCAAAATCACGGTCGTAATTACCAAACGAAAACTTTACAGAGCACATAATATAATATTATAATACCTATAATATTACTCACTCTCATCGCTCGCGGGTAAAGTTTGATTTCCAAACGTAAGGCCGTCGGGAATACGACCGGCGGTGGTTGGCGTTACATTAAGCCGTTAAATTAACAAGCAGCTGCTGTCTATCATGGTTAATGGTAGTATATTCATACGATAATCGAACGCCGTTATCACTAACTCATACGACGCAAGTAGCAAATTAAAAAGCTTAAGACATAATTCGCACGACGAGTATTCTTCGCATCTCGGGTGTGAACCTCTTGGTGGGTGTATTGAAATTTTAAAGAAACGATGAATCATTAATTCTTCAATAAGACGATTCTGAACGAAATAAGTTAATGAAACAAAAGAACAATAACACACTCAACTTAATCTTTCTTATGTTTAAGAAAAATACAAATTATAAATCTGTACCATATACACGCAACAAAATAAATGTGCCTGTGAATTTCAATTTAAAATTTAGAACTTTTAAATAAATATTTAAGTTAGTAAAATTTTCGTAAAATGCGTTTAACAGTCCCAAATTCTTCACATCTAGAATTTATTGTTTGAACTCAATATTTCCTCTTAGACCGCGGTGGGTACAGATCGCAATTAGCTTCGGCTACAGCAATTATTTTAAGCACGTTTCATTATTAATTGCATAATCCAGATTAAATAAGAACCTAAATAAACTATTAAACGTGCATGATCTCAAATCTAAATATATATTTTATCATATGATTTATTCATATTTATCATTTTGTAATATAATATACATACCTAGAAATTTGGCATATTAGAAGGTTTATACGTATATTATGTATATTGTAAGAAAAAAACAAACTTTTTTAAATAATGAATTAATAATATGATAATGAGTTTCAAAATTTGGGATTGATATTTGTGATTGGAATGAAGTCTGGTATATAAATTTGATAAAGGGATTATATCTTCAATTTCAAACCCATATCTCAATTAACAGTCCCACGACGTACTGTCAGAACACAATTCAGGAACTCCATTCCAGAAAATCGGTAAGTATACAAATATTCTGAAAACTGCTTATAAAATTTAAGCAAATTATTTACAAACTTTTAGTGCAGGTTTTTAAGTGCCTAGCACAATGTGGTGGTGCCATCGTGAATTTGGCACCACTATCGGAAAAATATTTTTATCAGAAAATCGGTAAGTATGCAAATATTTTGAAAATTGCTCAGCAAATTTTAGCAAATAATTTGCAAAATTTTGGTGCAGGTTTTAAGTGCCTAGCACAATGTGGTGGTACCGACTTCACGCACGTCGTAAATTTCAGTATTTTCCGCATAATTCAGTGACTGCGGACTCTGCAGACTCTGCAATGTGATCAAGTCGCATTTTTACTCGGAAGAAAGGTGTCGTTCGACTGACGTTCCATCGGAAGTCGTCGCACAGGTCGGCGTGGCTGTCCGCGTTTATTTATCTATTTTCTTTGGAAATCGCGCAAAGTTAAGTCAGCCGCGGATACGTCTTTTCTCGTAGTCGAGACTTTGTGCGACTATAATATTAGTTTAGCGAGAATCATATTGACACATCAACCTAATCGTCCGCGAATCCGGTAACTGTAGCGTAATAATATCTGTAATACTTGTGGCGTTGTCAATTCCGTGCTACGAATAGTGTTTATAGATCAGTGATAGATGATGATTAGTTTATAGATCTTTTTTTTTATTTTATGTGATTTTTCAAAAATCTCATTCCCTCTTATATAACTTTTCAGAAAAATCCTATCCGCCGCTATAAATTAAAGTATTGGTTTCTTTTTTCTTTTTTTTCTTTTTTTTTGACCGTACAAATAAATTATACAAAATAATTATATAAGTATAATGAATAGAGTAAAGAATATATTATGTAACATAGAGGTTCCATACCGTATACTGTTACGTATGGTGAATTGAAGCGATCAAATGGAATACGCTAAGAGTGACCATTTTGAGAAAAATAAAATTATTTTTCTTATTTGATTGGTAACACTTTAAATTTTCATATTATCATATTAGATAAGATATACAAAAACAATAACATAAATTTTAAAGTATGATAACAGTTCCTTATCAGTGATCCGATTGAGCGAGGGATACAATATTTCGATACGGTAATTTGATTCTTTTCAATAGGTTACTCTCTAAACGTATTCCATTTCAATGCTTCATTTGACTAATGAATTTTTTTTTAATTATCTTAAAAATTCAATAAAGATATTTTCATTACTGTCATATTCCGTTTTTTTTTTTTTTTTTATGATAAAATACATTTGCCCATTTGAATACATCGTTAGAATGTTCGTATTCACAATACGAATGGCGTTATTGGGCATGATAATCACACGATTAAATATTTTTTAAAAATATTATTTCCCGTACGTATTATATTGGGTATGCGGGCTATATGTAAAGTTTGCAGGATGCAATAATATAATACGGTCACGAGTTACAAAAGTAATACAACAAGATTGATCGGAACAATTTCGTCCAGGTGCTCGTGATTGCAGTAAATTACTTAACTTCAACGGGGGGCAAACTTTTCGTTTATTAAACGCTGACATTCTTCACGGTTTCCGAGCAAAAGTTTCCGAACCAGATTTCGAGTTGTAGATGGTTCGTAATAACAATAATAATTATCAATTACAATCAGTGGCGTATTTAGAAATTCGCGTTAATGGACAACAAACAACATTTTGCCGCCTCCCAACCCCCTACCCCTCCCCCTGAAAAACCTACATTGTCTCTGTAAAATCTAAATCGAAAATCCGATTTTCCATTTCACACCATGAGTACTATTCGCCCCTTGAGCGGGACGCTCTCGGTGGGTGTGTTGAATTTTTAAACGAACAATAAATTATTTTTACAATAAAATGATTCCGAGCGAAGCTTACATACAATATTATCAGTTTTATATTCGGTCTTTTCAATAATATTGTTGTTATTTAATAACACAATAATCTATGTCCGATGTCCATCATCGTTACTCGTCGCGAAATAACGAGGAGAATAAATTTGCTGTTATTTGGATTTACCGTCATTTTTGAATCGTAATTCTATCTTTAAACGCTTGTAAAAAATTACTCATTTAGCTAATAAAAATTAAACTCTACGTAGAAAAACGTGTGAGAAATATTTTAGTAAAAAAAATAAATAAAACTCTTGCAACAAAACATTTCTCATATTATTGTCTATGTATAATATTTAAATGTTTATAATTTGTGTTTATTAACAAATATAGTTTCGTCAAATTTTGGAACTTTTTTTCAAAATTTTTAAGAAAACTATTGAGAATTTCGAGAAAAAGCCTGTCAAAAGTACCACTCGAGAGGCGAATAGCGATTCAAAAATGAAATGCCAAAATCGACTCCACCGACATAGGTTAGTTCACCGGGTGTTTGGTCCACACGCTACGCTCGTCAAAGTCTCCGCTTCGCACCGCAAACCAAAAATTATCCTCGGCTTGCTGTGCAACTTGGGGACGTTTCGGTAATGAAACGCCAAACGACAGAAATTATTATTATTAATAGAGGAAAACACTTATTAAAACTAAGTATAGATACCTTCGTCATAGATATCGTTGTTTTTGATATTTATACTTACAATAAACATAAAAGTGATATACATACCTAATATCACTCCTATAACGATTTACGCCGCGTGAACTATGGAAAATGAGATTATAAGTGGTTCCAAAAATTATGTATAGAGTAAATTTAAACGAAACATGTACTGGCCGAAAAGGGATTTCACCCGATACAAGGACGAAAGACGTGTACCTGCATAACATAATATTATACGCTCTGTTCGTGAAACGTAAACAGACCTTTTTATGGCGTTGCAGACGGTTGTATGTGGACGCGGACACGCGCGTGCCGAATGCGATACGTTAATGATATTGTTCGCACTACCGATCGCCGGAAAAAGAAACATCTTCAAAGGGATAAATATAGGTCACTCTCGCCACCGATTCCTTTAAAAATACTTACACTGCGCGCGTGGAGAAACACACACACACGAGAAAATAATAGAGCGGAGGCGGTGTGTGTATGAAAGAAAGAAAAATGGACGAGTAGTAGTGGCGGCCGGTGGAGAGAGAGAGAGAGAGAGAGAGAGTGAGAGAAATAAAGAAGTAGAGAGAGAGAGTGCAAGGGGCAAAACATTTCTTGGCGGTTTTACTTACCACCACCACCCTCGCCCACCATTCCTAAATCGAAAAACCAAAAAAAAAAAATAATAATAATAATAAAAGAAAGAAAACCCCAAAGGGCTGGCAGATTTTTTTCCCCCTTGTTTATGGCGACTGGGCAAAACTCCAAAAACTCTTAACATCCCGATTCAATTCGATGTTTTTAAAAACATTTTCGAGTTTCCCGACGTCTGTTCTCTCTCTCGGCCGGCCGATTCTTCTCTCTCTCTCTCTCTCTCTCTCTCCCTCGCGAGCTCGAGCTGACGGTCACGGTAAATTGTACTCGGCAAAATTGTCCGTGTTCGGCACACTGCTGAAACTTTTGTACCTGAAACTTTTCCCCACTCGATATCATCAAATTTTTATCGAATCACGAAAACTAAGTTTATCCCGCGACGGATTCACTTTTATTTTTTCTATTTCACTATACTCACCACTCCGGCCGAGCATTATTGACGGGCGATAACAGTAATATTTTTTAAATCTAACATTAGACACAACCGTCACTATATATACTTAATGTCATACTCTCGTCACTGAATATTATATCCAAAAAAGCCGGACGTGCTTCGCACTGCGAGTATTCTTCGCATCTCGGGTGTGAAGCTCTTGGTGTGTGTATTAAATTTTAAAGAAACGATAAATCATTTCTTCAATAAGACGATTCCGAACGAAAAAAGTTAATGATACAACGAACAATAATAGTCGTCATTTTCAACACACTCACCAAAAGTATCTGACCCGAAGAGCGAAGAATATCCGTGGTGCGAAGTATGTCCGGATTTTTTACCTTTACTTTACTTTACTTTGATTTACTCTTTTTTCATTAAATAAATAAAGGAAAAAATATTTAATGAGAACAAAAATGTTTGAAAAATGTCCAAATTTTTTTTTTTCACATTTTCAAAAGAAACAAAAATTGTATTGATAAATTATAAATTATTGTTGCATTTATTTTAAAAACATTTGTAGTACCTACTTAAGTTGTATACTAATAACTCATTATAATAACTCAAATTTAATATTCTATCAGCATAATATTGATCTGAATGTATTTTATTTAGTTAATTGTCTAATATCTATCTAGATGTATTATTTTTGCCATCTAAACCCAACACTGGCAATCAAATTGGTAATTTTTGCATTTCGAACGAAAGATCAAATTGATACTATAAGGTTTTGGATTAGAGATAAAACGATTTCGTCAAACACGAAATATGTACAATTTGGTAGAATAAAGAATAATATTAAAACTAATATAATATTTTATGCCAAAAACATCCTTGGTATTCTTCGAAACATAGCATTGGGATTTTTGACCCTTGGGGTCATTGCAATTGGTTCGTTAACGATTTTCTTCATGAATATAATATGTTAAACTATCTACGTGTAACGTTACAATAATTATTTATAAATCTCAACCGTTCTCGTTAATTAAAATGCGAGTAAAAATAAAATAACAAATAATAATTAAGTCGAGACACACGTATTATGAAGTAAATACGAGAGATTAAGATTTACAATCATTATCGAATGATGAGATAAACGAATGACGCAGGTATGCTTTAATTAACTCACTCTTTTCTGATTATTATTTTTTCAATACTAATTATATTATAATTAGAACATTAGAACAATCGATTAATAATTATTGTTCATCGTTTACGGACGGTCCTAACCTCGTAATAAATTTCGAGGCGAAAGTGGCTATTGGCCTATTTTAGGCCAATAAAGAAAAAAATAAAAAAAGATACAAACAAAAAAGTCATGTGATTTAATATTATAGCATAGGTTGTAACTTCATAGGTGATAACTTTATCAAATTTATAATTTTGCACAAAAACTTGCTTCATTATCATCACGGTTTAGTGTGAAATGGAAACGTCATAAATTTATGGTTAAAACATCATTTATAATGACCTTTTTTCGCATCGATGGTAACACTGGCCTGAGGTCAGATGTTGGTTTGTTTAAGTGTTTAAGAATTACACCGTTTGAATGGTATTGAACCCCCTGGTTTAGTCTTATCCACAATTTACTAATACTATAAAATAAGTAATGGTCAATTATTGGTATCAAATAATATTATAATAACGGAATGGATACTGTGAAAACTGGCGTTTAGAATTCACATTCAATAGATTAATTAAGTATTTACATCCAACAGCATAATATTGCTTAATATGATTATTAGTACTCGATAAACTGTTGTATTAGTGTGTACTTGTGATTGCACTGTGTTCTGCAAACTGACAGATAAAGTCAATTTGAAAAAAATAATAGTCGGATGACAGTTTATACTTGTTTTAGAAATCATTAGGTAATTGATTTTTTTTTTTTTGTTTTATAATAAATGTTTTAATAATTACTTTAAAGTCGTTTAAATTGACTTGAGCCCTTCGTATCCGGGACCAAAGATTTTATATATACTTCGAAATTGATTTCGGAAGAAATTCACCAAAAACAAATTCCAGTATAATAATAATAATAATAATAATATAAGCAACGAGTTACGAAATGCATATAACAATAATAATAATAATAATAATAATATGTTGTCTGTACGGAAAAACAACGTGTTAAGAATAATACTGACGTTTTTTTGAAAAAAAAAGAACCCTTCGAGTGGCGTTACAGACAGTGACGACGGCGGCGGAGGTAAGAAAAATATTATCGCGTGCAAAAAGAAAACAAAAACGAAAAATAAAAAAAAAATGTCTCGAGTTATTTCTTTCATTAAACGCGCAAAACGTTCGGAACGCTGTAGACTTTAATTTTGTGTCATCCACTCCCGGGGCAATTGTGTGTCGGCGGCCAGACACGGTTTTTGGTAATTTAAATTGGACTACCGCGGCAATACGAATCTCTTCTCGAGATCAGAAGTGTTGAAAATTTGCATACTCTAATGGGCCGTTCCGTAATAATGAAACCACGTAAAAATCTCATACACTTTTTCGTCCGTGTTCTGAATAAGTGTATACGCGAGAGAAACGGAGAGACCGTCATCGTCGCCGCGGAGGAGAGGTGACTAAAAATTCGACTAGGCGTACACTTCAAAATATTTCTTATCTCTCGTCGAGTCGCATGTTGAGTTTCTTGTTTTTTTTTTTTTTTGTTTCTCTTTATTCTTAAATAAACAAACGCCACCGCCGCCGTCACAGTCGGTGTTTTATAATTATTGTCTCCTGTATTAATAGGAGGAGGAGGAGGAGAGGGGGCATACTTCTCTTTTCTCCGTGCCGCCACCGAGAGTCACTATATTTTTTTTTTCCACGACTAGCGCGTAGTGTATCGAGAGCAGACACATTCAAAAATAAAAATCCAACAATTTCCCCATGATTTACTAGGTAACGCGACCTGTAGTCCTGCGGGTATTCGTGTGCGTGTGTGGAGGATGAAATCTGTCACTGCAGCTATTGACCCGCCGTTGGATTATTGGCCGAGTAAAGTGGTTAGGCGAGGCGCAACTAGGAAGATTTGATCTGCACATTCTTTTCGTATTTTTAATGAAATCATAGAAATATAATTTACTATTTTTATGCAACAGTTTCAACGAGTAACCTTTTGAATTAAAATTTTTTTGTTATTTTTGAAAGATAATTTTTCCCGATTGTTTTGCCCAAATTTGGGGAAAAGTTAAAATAAAACACCTTCAAAAATTTTGCAGATCCTGAGTGGAATGAAAAAACTAGTGATTTTATAATTGTTTTTATTTATTTATATTCTATGTACAGGTTTTTGTATTGAAAAACGTGTCAAAAAGTTTCGACCGCAACTTTTTGAATTTAGTTATTTAGATGTTTAAGAGTGCCTCTCTTAAACATCTAAGATCAATTTTTAGATTTTGAGCAATAGCGAGGAATGTATTGGTTTTACAAATCTGTGTGTGTGTGTGTACTTTTAGGAGGTCATTTTTCCAAATTCTCAATACTTTTTCTAAGTGCAAGCCTAGACTACCCAAAAATAGACAAAAAAAACTGTTAAAAAACGACATAACCCGAATTTTTGTAAATTTGATTTTTATTTTTTACATAACTTCCAAAATAATGGAGCTAGAAAGTTGAGTTTAAGTTTATTTGAACGTTTTAAATTAAATTCTTCAAAACTAATAATTATTGTTGTGTATTACTGTGAACTGTGAACTGTATTACTGTATTATTGTGAACCTCTGCTTATTGAAGAAATGATCTATCGTTTCTTTAAAATTCATTACACCCGTCAGGAGTATCTCACCCGAGGTGCGAAGAATACCCCAAAGTGCGAATTACACACTTTTTAAATGATTTCAAGCATATTAATAATTTTACAATTGTATTTACTAATATTGAATGTATTACTATAGGTACCAAAATGCGTAAATAACATTGTGTAATCTTAAAACAATAAAAATATATAACTTTATAATACACGAAATAAGTCTTATCTCTGATTTTAAACGATTCAAACTAATAAATCATTATTAATATTTATCAATCTATAATTGTTTTTTTTACATTTAACTCCTATTCATTTCTTTTTGTCGGCACTTATTTTGAATTCGAATGAGCATAGAAATAATTTATCAAACTTAACCATAACTATTAAGATAAAGTCAAATTAAAAATTAATTAAAATAATTTCAGAAGTTCTGCAGGTACACTATAAATATATTATATTATAATTAATTATAATTATCCTCATAAATTGTTTTATTGTTTTTAAATACTATATAGATGCCATATCAGTAACAAAAAAACTTCAAAAATAATAATTTCAGCTGATGATGCTAAAATATTTGAATCCTAAATGATAGATATGCTTTACAGTGTTTGTTAATATATTAACATGTTTTGCTTAATAACAACAGCATTTCAAAAATTAATTAATTAATTACATTTTTATTACTTTCATTTTCATACATTATTAGTATTAGAACTTCACATTATTATTAGAGTATGTTAGGAACAGTTTGAAAATAAACATAAATACTTGTAATTAAATCGGCATCTCCATGAAAAAATATAATATACTATAAATCATTCGTTGAAAGCTACAATATCAATTAGTTTCACGAGAATAATTTTTAGGATGATAATTAATACATTTTAAATTTACTTCCATTCGTTGTCATTTAAACAAGAATAGATTAGGTATCTGAGTATAATATTATACTTTGAAGCAACACGTGGTTTATATTTTATTCTAAGTATACGGTGAAATAATTATTTGAATTGTTTTCACAAAAGTCGTTTCCAAATACTTATCCGTGTTAGTCGTGCTACTACGTTTGTATTTTTGAAACAGAAACACAAAAGAAAAATAAATAAATAAATAAATACGTTTTCCCAACGTTTTGTTCTCAGCAAACTTATTTTATAAGTTTTAATTACAATTTATTATTAAAACTTAAATCGTAATTTGAATTTGTATTGACTTAAACAATTACAATTCACTTTTATTATTACGTTTTCAACGGATTACAATATTTTATAATAATTATTAAATGTTCAATATTAGTTTTGAATAACGAATAAATAAAACCGTTAATAATATAATGGTGACAGAAGTTTGTGTTTCATAGCCTCGAACCTCGGGTGAGATATTGCTGAAAATGGACCTATAGTACTTTCAGGTTGACCATTTTGATGGTTTTTCCTATTGATAATATTATATTCGAAATATGTTTAGGGAGAATAGCGTGGAACAAATGCTGACGGTGGAAAACTAAGTTGCAAACATACAAAATTAGGAACGATGAATTTGAAATTTTAAAATGGTGATGGCCAATAGTTAGTCTATGAGAATAGTGGATATAGATGACATGAATGGGAGGGAAAATGTTAAATAAACTAGCAAAAAAGAAAAAAAAAAGGCATTTTAGATTTTGAGAAAAATGGAAAAGTTAGTGTTTTTGCAATGGGGTTTATAGTTTCGATTTTGTTTTTCATGTGTACATGTTTTCGTATAAAAATTCTTGTCCAAAAATTTTCACCAGCCACTTTTGAAAATCGGATTTGCGTCTAAATTATTGTACCTTAAAAAGGTTTTTTTTTTTTCAAAAATCTCAATTGATTTCTCAAAAATTGGGAAAAAATATCCAAAATTTAACAAAAAAAGACTCAAAAACTAATTCAAACTTTATGAAATATTAACGTAGATAGACGATAACACGAAATACATTTCGGCGCGAGAAATGAAGAAGAAATAATTTGGAAATAATTTTTTAAAAAAATTTTCTCATCTATCATCATTTAATAGTTAAATTATAAGCATAAGGTAGGTAAACAATGTATCTGAATATGTAATGGACTGAATTACAAAATACTGGCCAGTTCAGTATCATTGTTGATAATTAATCAAGTAGTTAAAAATCCGTTTGAATCTCGAAAGTTGGTAAGCGATCCAAAATGAAAAGAAAAAAAGCCGGACATACTTCGCACGATGGGTGTACTTCGCATGATGGGTGGTATTCTCTTGACGGGCGTATTAAATTTTAAAAAAACGATAAATCATTTCTTCAGTAAAACGATTCTGAACGAAGAAAGTTAAGATAATATAAGAAAAAAAAATGTCCAAAATTTTTTTTCACATTTTCAAAATTTTCTTGCGCCAAAATCTTTTTTATAGGATTTTCTATCTATGTT
Source organism: Stegophylla sp. TES_Ste_2020 (assembly GCA_025469315.1). Lineage (NCBI taxonomy): Eukaryota > Metazoa > Arthropoda > Insecta > Hemiptera > Aphididae > Stegophylla > Stegophylla sp. TES_Ste_2020. Next base: position 52,839 of record JAIPRM010000558.1, read on the forward strand.
TAAATTTTCATAAAATTCGGATCA
>JAIPRM010000559.1:0-52833 GCA_025469315.1 Stegophylla sp. TES_Ste_2020
AAATTTTGAAAATGTGAAAAAAAATTTTGGACATTTTTCGAAATTTTTTTTTTCTTATATTATTAACTTCCTTCGTTCAGAATCGTTTTACTGAAGAAATGATTTATCGTTTCTTTAAAATTTAATATGCCCGTCAAGAGAATACCACCCGTCGTGCGAAGTATGTTCAGCTTTTTTTATTTTTTTTTTATCTGACTCGGGTGGTTTTCCTCTCGGCAGACGATTCAGGTGTATAGTTTCCTAAAATCACTTGCTCACCCTCGTCTTCGCGAAAAGACATACTTATGCAAGACCGGGAAATAACGAGTTAAAAAGTTTAGTTATAGTCAACGAGTTACATTTTTTTCTTTTTTTTAAAGTTACTTCTAACGAGTTACATCTGTTTCCACGGTAAGGAGTGACTTAGTAGATATTTAGTTTTTTTTTTTTTTTTTTGAGTCACGTTAAGTTACTTTTCATCTGATAAAAAACTTGTTTTGAACAAATTGTTTTCATCAACTTTTCCTACTCGTTTTCAACATTATAATATAGAACTCTGAATAAATTAAAATTAAATATCAAAAAATAAATAAATAAATAACATTTTTCCTAAGGTTAATACTTGATTATAATATAATATATATTTTTAACTTTCAAATTATTCATCTATTTTATTGAAATAAACTATCTAGATGAAGATAAAAAAAACTGAGCTAAAAATTATCTAGATAAAAAAAAATAATATTACATTTTTATCTAGATAACTTATTTAGATATTTCCCAACACTGGATCTAAGTGTTCATTCCTTCCAACAACATGTGATTACGCGATTACAAAATATTATATTAAACCCGAGTTTAGATAATATTATATTATTTGTTTTCATTTCGGCTTTTTCATTGTGTTTTGTCGTAAAATTATATTTTTATAATAAAAATAAAAAAAAATGAATTAAAGAATATGGTTATTATTGTACCTAAGAGGTGCACTTTTATTCACTGCGGTAATTACTAATTCTCGAATGAATAAGATTTATTTTTTATTTTGCAGTCCATTCGTTTCGAATGGCATTGCGCTTTAATGGAAAACATAATATTATCCAATTACTGGACGGACTTTTACAGTTTCACTCTAAAGGCTCTGTCAAAATAACGATCGTATAACTAAACATTTCATCGGTCGGCGTCGCTTTCTGCTCGTCTTCATTATAATAATAAACGAGAACGGTCTGCGAAGTCGTCCACAGAACGATTAATAATATTTTGCGTCTAGAAGAGAAGAAGTTTCGTTAATTTTCACGGCAGACACTTAATTGCATATTTCATGCGTTTGAAATTCAAACGTTCATTATGTCATTATTGTTTTATTTACGTTTTTGCGCTATACAGGGTGTCCAAGTACGATTTGACTTTTGTTCTGTTAATAATTTTTGACTTTTTGTTTTCGGAAATTATTGCTATAGCACTGCGTTACAGCAATAACGCATACTTTTTTTTATTTTTAGGACCAAAATCTTCAAATTAGAAAATTTTATACTACACTTTTCGAAAAATTCAAAACAACCATTTTATGAATCTTTTAGAAAAATGTTGGTACTTGAATCACTAATAAAAGATAATCCTTTAATTTTCTACCATTTTTTTTTTTTAAATTTTTAATTAATTTTTAATTTTCTACGATTTTTAATTTTAATAATAATGTTAAATTAGTCATAGCATCTCCATTATTATGACGTATTTAACAAAATTATGAAATTATTCACAAACTTAAAACATCGTAGAAAATGAATGATTTAACCTTTATTAGAGATTCAAGCACTAATATTTTTCTAAAAATGAAGTTTACAAAATGCCTATTTTAAACTTTTTTTTCTGTAGTATGAAATTTTGAACTTCAAAATATAGGACCAAAAAGAAAAAGTGTATAATTTATTGCTATAGCGCAATGTTGTAGTGATTATTTTCAAACAAAATAAAAGCTAAAAATGATTAATCGAACTAATGTTATTGCATTTTTCATATCTCACTAGAATGCGGCACCCTGTATATACTGAGTATTACAATTATTATTATTATTATACATTACTGCATTAAAAAACACAAACGTATTTGTCACCCGTTGTGATTTTCTCTGTCACATCATTATTTTCGTAAAAATCAATCGAGATAATATATTATTATGACATTTGAATAGTAAACTGTTTAGGCCTAGTCTTGTTCTAACGAAAAACAATATCATTTCTTTATATCATTTATGTACAACAATAATTTTTACTAGAGACCACATAATTTTTTCATTATTATTATTTTAATAATTTTGATTGTTTCACTGACTAAATAATGAAATGATAGAAACATTTTCTTAAATCAATATATTTATAAATATAGGGCATTTAGCTATGTCAGTATTTCCAAAATTGTAAAATGTCATGTGATTGATAAATATTGACTAACCAAAACATTTTGGCTATCGCTCATGGAATAGAAAACTTAATTTACTCACAATATCTTTGGTAGTAATCCGGTTATTTTTCTCAGAACGTCTTTGGATTCATTTTTGAATTTATAATCGAATATTGTAAATTATAGTAAAAAATATAAACTATTACGTGTGATCATAAATACTAAATTTTAGTAATTGTCAAATTACATTTGAGACCAAAAAATTAATAATGGTAAAATATCATATTTAAAGATTTGATTTTCAAATATATAAATTTAATAAAGATAAGTTAAGTATACCCATATACAAAATGAAGAAACCTTATAACTGTAAAGTAATCCGTTACTATTGTATTAGTTCCGTCATCAATAAAATTATTCATCAACATTTTTGTGGGCTATAATAATTTTTTGTGAATGTCGATGAGAAATCGTAAGTTAAATTAAATTCGGATTTCCTATTTTACAGTGATGTATAAAGTAATTATAAAGCAGTCCTGTGACTTTGATAATTAATTTTGCTTTCCCTGTGTACAATTCGCATGTTATTTTAGATTCTGAATGAAGTGAAAAAGCTAGTGTTTTTACAATGATGTTTATTTTTATTTTATTTTTTCTGTGTACAACTTTTCGTATAGAAATACTTGTTCAAAAGTTTCGATCGATGACTTTTTGAAACCCGATTCGCCTCTAGATTGTACTTGAAAGAGGTCATTTTTTGAATTTCTCAATTCTTCAATGTTTTTTTTTGGAAAAAACTACCCAAATTTTGACAAAAATGACTCGAAAACCATTATTTTTTGATCAGAATTTTTTGAAAATTTAAACATAGATAGAAAATCCTATAAAAAAGATTTTGGCGCAAGAAAATTTTGAAAATGTGAAAAAAAAATTTTGGACATTTTTCGAACATTTTTTTTTCTTATATTATTAACTTCCTTCGTTTAGAATCGTTTTACTGAAGAAATGATTTATCGTTTCTTTAAAATTTAATACGCCCGTCAAGAGAATACCACCCGTCGTCGTGCGAAGTACATCCATCGTGCGAAGTATGTCCGGCTTTTTTTTTATTTTTGAATTCAGTATGAATAATAATCACAGTAATGTACCTAATTAAAACAGTAAACACAATTATTATTTTAACACAGCATAGCTTTTATTTCACAGGTATTTCAACAACCAATCTGTAACTGATAAGTGGCTTGTGTTCCCTACGCCACCCCTTTGGATTCATTTCTGTAATTTTTGGGGAAAAAAATGAATACAATTAAGCGTGAATTTTTGAAAATAACATATTGCATAATATTTGGTGGTGATTTTACCCGTGTTCGCACTTGAAATTCGTTAAAAATAGGAGTAGGTGGAGGTCCCCCTTTCCAAATTATTTCCCTAAAAAAAAAAAAATGTAATTCTCAAAGTGACATCCGAAGACTGTACTTTAAAGATATTGGACATATTTTGTGAAAAAATAAAATAAATCGCGTCATATTCACTATTCGTCTTCGTGTTTCCGATCGTTTCATCATTGTCCGTCCGGTACAACAGGTGTCTTACTCTCGTCGAATATCGTTTCCAATAGTCATCCGCTGGGTATTGGCACACGGAGTGACAAAAATAGTCTGCGTATACGTCCGAAAAACTGTAATCTCAAAAACCTCTTAAACACCGAACGTTTTTAGACGTCCCGTGGGAAATATACGTTTTTATCTCCTAATAACGGACTCCGTGTCGAGCGCAGTGGGATAAGTTTCCGTTATTCCAGTATTTCATGGCCCGAAAATTTCACATCGTACTCTAAATGATCCGTATTCGACCGAGAATTCTTCTCAAAAAAAACTAAAGCGTAATACGTCGAACTTAGATATAAATATTATCTGCTGTCGGTAGTCACCGATATTAAGTCTTATTGGCAAAATTAATTAGTTTATTATTGAAAAAAAAAAAAAAAAAAACACGTCCAGGTGGGGCGTGTTTACCAGCAAAATTGCTGGTCGACATATTTGGACAAGTTTTTCTAAACGAAAACGTGTACGCAGAAAGAAATAATTAAATAAAAAAAATATACATATTTATAAATGAATAAACATCATTGTAAAAACTTAAAACATTTGTTTCTTAGCTCCACTCAAAATATAAAAAAATATCATCTTTAAATTCTATTTATCCAGAAAAATATCAGTCAAGTTAAAACTCCTATTTATCTGAGACATGATGGAAGATGATTTTTTTTTTTTTTTTTTTTAAATTATCTAGACAATATAAAAATATAGTAAATCATTCATCTGGATAATGCTCAAAACTGCGAGCCGTCACACCGAATTCGTACGCTACCGAATTCTGGGCGTTTTCCACTCTGCGAAATCAATACAATAATTATCGAGATAATTTCGGTCCGATCGATGTGCCTAAGTACGTGTGCAATGAGATATAACGCGTTTATTCCGATAAAGTATGAAATTACTGCGCCCCCTCAGACGCCGCGCCGTTAAAAGGTCGCTCGCACCGCTAATGGTTATTACGCGATGTTTCAGGTGCCGCCGCCGCTCCAATTTACGACCGCCGAATTGCATTGTTTCGCGGCCGAGTGCGTGTGATGCGTCTGATCCGAATTATTACTGCGGGCACACACGGACGGATGCGTAATAAAATAAAAATTACGCGTGTAATTCTTCCGACGGCCACGACGCGTGTTGTGTACAACGTCGGGGGATTAAATAACTTATTAATTTATCTAGAATCTAGACGAAGATAAAAACGAATGCACTAAATTTCTATCTACGTAGAGATAAAAATAAATACACTTTTGTCTAAGCAAATGTCACATAAATTCATGTTTGATTTTGCACATTTTCGGATATTACAGTTTTTATAAATCAGGCGTACTCCGTTTTAAGTAAAACAAAATATACCATACAAAACATTAAAAGCGAACATTAGCAAAAATGGTTTATTTAAAAAAAAAAAAAATTGTTTAATAAACTTTATACTCGTAACACAAAAATCTTAAATCCGGAAAATTAATCAGCGGTCTGTGCCAAGTGTTGATTTTGGAATCAATGCACTCTATATTACGAAACAGGTATTTACTTCACATAGTTCACTCGTGCAATTTCCAAAATTTCTCATCCCTAATCACGAGGCTCGTACCATAGTGGCGTAGCCAGGATTTTTGAACGGGTGGGGTGGGGGAGAGTTGTTTTACATACCTCCACAGACAACGAAATTATCGACAACAGAAATCAGAATATATTCTTGATTTCCTCAAATATGAATAACTCGATTTCAGCCCCGGGATACACACACACACCCTCCCACCATTATTCGTCCCACGCATACATTATACACGATTACGTATTCGTTGACATTGGTAACGAGTGAACTCACGTCTGTTCGGTGCCCACGGTCTGCCCTCCCCTACCTACCCCACACGTTAATACAAGTAATAATAATAATAATAATAATAATAATAATAACGTTTACGACGAAAATAATTCCCGTTCGGCCGTTTGTTTGTGCGCATTCGAATCGTCGCGTAAAATCGACAAATATATTATTATTATTGTCCCTACATGATTGTATACGTGTTAAAACACGACGTCACCACACAAACGCGTTGACACAATTCATTTAACAAATTACCGGTACACGCGCCACTCGTTTTCACATATCATTTCACACATATACATAAACACACAATTTTTGTGGTATTTTCCGACTGGCGATTTTTTTTTTTTTTTTTTGGTATGTACATAATTAAAGCGCGTTAACGCGTGTTCATTCGTCCATCCGCGTCCGTAACAATTTTCGCGCCGGCTGCAATATGCTATTTTCATATCATTTTTTTTTTTTTTTTTTATTATGTTTTTCAACAGTTTCAATGGCACATTTACAACAAAAAAATAATCGAGTATGATGCACGTTCACGAGTTTTAATATCGCTTTCATATTCTCGTCGGCCATTCGGTTCGTTAGGTCGACTCAGATAATTTTTAAACAGTCGTTTCGGTTAATTTATCTATAAACGTAATGTAAAATGTACCAGTGGCGTCGTTTAGAGGGGCGTACGGGCCATGACCTCTCCATGGACGTAATAATTTTTTTACCGTATGCCTAGTTATTATTATTAATCACTTTGGAAGTATGATAAATTATTATTTAGAATAAATATATTATAATTATGACATTATAATATTCTTCAAATTATCATTTATGTATTGATTATTTAAATTTATTAATTAAATTATGTACCAATTTTATGTATATACGAATCATATTTTGTTTGCATCGGACTTCAGCATTTGTCTAGAAATAAAAATTGTATTCAACAACATTTTTATCTTTTTGAGATAAGTATAGAAATACTATAAACTTCAAATTTAAATGCATATTAAAAACAGATGAGCTAATCTTTGTGAAACCTGGAATTCGAGATTCGCTCAAAGTTGTTTTTTGAAATCAATTAACCATCGGTTTCAAATTTAAATTAATCTGAGGTATTGCCACCATTACCCTATTCAAAAAATGAAAATACTTAAGATTGTCGATTGTCTATCCAGCTTTTCACATTTTATATAGATAATATAACATGTGAAATATTTTATAAATACGTATATAATTGTATGTGTGAGTATGTAATTTTGCATAAATGAAACACATAATATTTTAGGGATTTTTCTTTTTAAATCAAAGAAGACAAACAGTTCTTTTTGAAATTTTTCCATTGACAATGACCCCAAATAATATTTATTAAAAAAAAATAAATAAAAACAAAAATAAAAGATCACACAGAAAGGGGTTAAATTTAACGCGACTATTGCAGCCTAACCCATCAAGAGGAGATACTTTTCCGAAGTTTTTTCGCCCCCTCTCCTCCCCTATACTCCTACGTATATTTCGACCTCACCACAACCCATAGCGTGCAAGTTTCGTCTTTAATAAGCAACTTTCGCGTGCAACTGACGACCGCCGTGTTCGGAAAGTGTGCTGCGAAAATCAAACGAGTGTCGCGCGAACGAACGAATGTGATTGAACTCAGTGAAAATCGAACGACCCGTCGTGTTTTGCGGACGTAATGATAATAATATGTGTACTTAGCTTCTGTTCTCGTCGGCGAACTTTTCGACGACGACGGCGACAACGACGTTTATGACTTCGGAAATACCTATGCGCGTTTTCCATTCGAACTCTCCGCGATTCGATTACGCGCGCGAAAGAGAAAATAAGAAAAGTTTAGCACTCGAACAGTTCGCAGTACTCGCGAGCTCAGCATTCGAACAGCGAGCGCGCAAAGCTGATAATGCGCGTATCAATTACCGGTGCGAACAGCCGGTAGGCTTTTTCTCCGCTCGAAAATCCCATACCAGGCCCGTGCGCGGGATTCGTTTGAGGGGTTGGAGTGATTTAAAAAATATGAAATACGAGATAATTTATCAAAAATGTTTATTCCCCCTTTTTTTTTTTGGCCCGTAACAATGCGAAATTTTGGTTTTTTTTTTTTTGAAACGTTCAAGTTCCTATAAAATCTATGTTTTTCATGTATATATTTTTTTTTATGCCACTTTAATAATGTCCTGTGATGATACATACTTTTTAATTTTACTGGTAACACCCTATTTTAACCACAGAATTTTATTTAAATAATTTTTCTGCGAATTTGATACATTGAAATTGAAATTCGAACGAGTAGTTTTTAAATTATTCAAATTTAAATATTAGTAGTCTCTTAGATACATATTTAGATATTTACGTAGTGTGTAATTATTATGAATCAACAAAATTAATCTTTAATCAGAAATGTTTAATCAAAATGTAGACTCGAAATTATTATTTAACCATAACTATAATAATGTACAATATATTATAAACGTAATATATTATGACCTTATGGTATAACTATATTATCCCTAATACTATTAAATTTGAATAATAATTAAAAAACTATTGGTATGAACTTCGATTTTAATACATCAAAATATAGTCTACTTTTTATAATTTGTATTACCATAAAAAATATTAGTTTTTTTTTTATAAATGCTAAGATTATTTTAGGGTTTTATTTTTAGCACCATGTACGATGAAATTCAGTCCTTTTTAAAATAGTACGAATTAGTCTACAACTATATATAGTATAAAATAAATATTAAATAAAAACCCCAAGAGAGGCATTAGATTCCAACCCCTGCGAACGGGCCTGTTCCATACACTAAAACGCCAATTTTAGTTACTCGCCGAGAAAAACGATTTGAGTAAATTAACTCGAATATACCTAATCAATAAAATACAATAACTTTTGGTCATCGTTTATTCCGATTTTTTTAATCATCAAACACAATTTTTAGATTTAGAGTGAAGTGAGTGGAGCTAGTGTTTTTACAATGATGTTTATTTTTTTCGTCTTATTATTTTTTTTCTGTAAAAACTTTTGCCTATAGAAGCATTTGTCCAAAAGATTCTTCCACCAACTTTTTGAAACAGAATTTTTCTCTAAATGACACTTTTAAGAGATCATTTTTCGAAATTCTTAATATTTTTTCCAAAATTGGGTTTAAACTACCAAAATTTTTATTAAAACGCCTTTAACACATTTTTTAAATTCTGAGTGAGTGAAGAAGATAGAGTTTTTAATATAATATTTATTTTTAGTTTTTATTTTTTTTTATATATCCACGTTTTTGTATATCGAAGTACATGTTCCAAAGGTTTGACCAGCAATTTTTTGAATTACCATTTACCTCCAAATGGTCGTTTTAAGAGGCTATTTTTCAAAATTCTAAATAGTCTTCTCAAAATTTGGAGAAAATTTCCCATAATTTGATAAAAAGACTAGGAAACTATATTTTTTTATTCTAAATTTTAAGATTATTAAAATATAGATAAACAATAATATTATGAGAAATATTTTGGCATAATATAAAATTGAAATTCAGAAAAAAAAAATTTATAAATTTTATTCTTATGCAATGTTTTATTTTTTTTATTTTTCTGTCAGTTAACATTTAAATGTAAAACTGGACGAGTAAAACCAAATTTTTTTATTATCATAACATACTTCAAAAATTTTTAAGTATAATTGTCTCGAATTCAATGAAGTTTGGCTCAGAACGTCTTATTGAAAAAATAATTTATCGTCTCTTTAAAATGAAATTCACCCACAAGAGTATCCCTCTCAAGGAATGAAAAATACCCAAGGTACGAAGTACGTCCTATTTTTCTTATATTATTATTATTATAATAATTATTATAATAATAATTATTATTTTTTTTTTTTCTATAAACACTTTTTTGTATGAAAACTGTCACCTAACAGTTTGTATCACAAACCATTTTTTGAATCGGAATTTATCTCGAGACAGTACTATTAAATGGTAATTTTTCGAAGTACCACAATATTTTTTCCAAAACTTGGGATAAACAATAGAAAATTTCAAAAAGACTCTTTTAAAAACCCTTTTTTTTTTAATCCAAACTTTATGAAAATTTAAATGTAGATAGACAATAATATATGAATAATGTTTTGGTGTATTGAAACGTGTAATATGTGAAAACATTTATTTTCTTATTTTTTGTACTCAACAAACTTTCGACAAACTTCTCGACTTTTGAAACTCGTTATCGAAATGTCGTTAAACAAATTTTCTCTATTAAATATTGTGTGGACTAGCCTTTTGGTTAACGATTTGCATTATAATATAATATCCTTATTCCTCAGCCATTTTTAAAATATAGTCAATATCATATTAATCGAGTATCGCTTAATACAGTGGTTTCCAACCGAGGAGGTGTATTCCCTTAGGAGGAATCCAGATATTGTACAGGAGAAATATAGTAATGATGAAATGACGAGAATTTTTTTTTTCAAATAATAAATATTAAATTAACTTGTATTATTTAATAACTATTTACATTTTTTTTTTTTTTATATTTTAATAATAAATTCTTATATTTAATATTATTAACTAGTAAGCTGATTTATACTTAGTTTTTAAAATAATGAAAATAATAAAATAAAATCAAAGTCAATAGTTGAATAATAACTTATATAGTTATTTTTGTATAATTTATTTGTACGGTTCACATCTAAACTTTAATTAAGGAAGGATGGTGGGGGAATGGAATTTTTAAATATATACAAGAGAAATAGAATGAAAAAATGTTGGTAACCACTGGCTTAATACTTTACATAAACATAGATAGGCACTTAGGAACAAATTTATTGTAGAATATGCATATTTATGTTGAATATCAGAATTCGTAACATTTTTACAGTAATTAGATTCTGAGTCGAGAGAAGAAGCTACCTAGTGTTTTTTTTTTCATCGGTGAATATTTTTTGGTATAACAACACTTGCATATAAGTTTCAACCAGAAACTTTTTGAATCATAATTTTGTTCTGCGTGGTTATTTTTCGAAATTGTTAATATTTTTTTCAAAATTTGGAAATAACTTCTCAAAATTTGAATAAAAAAGCTTTTAAAACTTTTTTTCTGCTATATCTGTGCATTTATAGCTGAAGATTTTTTATCACCGCCCCCTTACCGCATTAGATTTTACTGACGAACCGCGAATGTTAGTAGATCACGTACAACCGGGGTATATACTTATTACCAACACGTGGGACTACAACGCGTGCGCGAGCTCACACGAACATAATATACACATATACAGATATTATTACACACACGTGGTATTATATATGCAGCTTATACGCGGTGGATTTTTACTGCCCCTCCCCCTCATCGGCTGGCGTGTAATCTGACACGCACCGCGACTTACCGTCATACACCCGCTTTATTATACCACACCAGGTGTAGTGGTCTTTATTAAAATTTAACGTGGTTTTCACAGAAATACCACGTCTGCATAAAAATGCTCTTTTCCATATCGTTATCGTTTTATTCTTAGGTTTCTCCCCGTGTGTACGTGCCGTTATTATCGTATTAATAGTGTTTTACCATTTTTGTTTCTTTTTTTTGTTTTTGCCTTATTACATTTTAAGCGTGACGCGAATCATGCGCTTTTCGGCTAAAAGAGTGGATTAGACCAGTGGTACGCAACCGTTCTCCAAATTAATTTATTCCGATGAGGTGACCGTGAACGTTGCATAAGCATATTATTTAAAATATTAAATTTTATTCACATAAAATAAACCACTAATTATAGGCGATTCAATATTTATAAAATATAATTAATCCAACATAAATATAAATATAAATAAGGTTATTATACTCCACACCTAAGGTATTCTTCACTCCTCGAGTGGGATACTCTTGTGAGTATGTTGAATTTTAAAGAAAAAGTAAATAATTTTTTCAATAAAATGATTTTAAAATGAGCTTTAGTTAATACACGATAAAAATTGTCAGTTTTATAAAAAAAAAAAAAAGAAAGGAAAACAAAGTTTTTGATGAGAAAAAATGTGTTAGAAAAAAAATAAAATAAAATAAAAATATTTTTCATTATTAAAAATCTTCTTTTACTAAAATATTCTTCATATTACTGTCTATTTATGAATTTTCATAAAGTATGAATTAAAAAGAAAAAAGTTTTAAAAGAGCTTTTGTCAAATTTTGTGTAGTTGATTCCAAATTTTCGGGAACTATTGATAATTTCTAAAATCAACCACTTTAATGAACCATCTAAAGCCGAATTCTAATTCAAAAATTTGTTGATCATAAATTTTGGACGAGAAATTCTATATCAAAAAGAGTACTCGGTAAAAGAAAAAAAAAATCTTATGTCTACTTTGATATTTAATATGTATTGACACTTGTTTTTTATTATTGTTAAATTTTATTAAATGTTAATATTTTACTGCGGAAAATTTCATAAAATAATAGATATTTTAAAAATTTTATATTTATCCTAAAAGTGATCAAGTATTTTTGTATATTTTTTCATTCAGTTATTCATAATGAATACAAGATCTATTACTAGAATTATTGTATTTACTGCTTGATTACTAAAATATGTTTTTTTTTAAATCTAGTTTTGCTATTCGCACTCAATTTGTCGGTAGTTTTTTCTTAATTTCACCAAAACAATAGAAAATTCAGAAAAATTACCTCTCTAAGAGTCTAAAGTAGGCATCTACCACGAGAACAAAATTCTTTACCAGAATCTTATGCAGATCCGTGCATATTATCTAAGCACAGATTAGAAAAAGCATTTATATTAAACAAAAAGCATCTTTGTAAAACCACTAGTTCCATCACTCTATAGCACCAGTGGTTCTTAACCTTTTTCGAATGCCGGAAAACATTTTAAAAGATTTTCAGGGTACATGATAATTTTTTACAGTTTTACTCGTCATATAAATGACCGGTGGCCGGATAAGAATGACAATTTTAGGGGGCTTACGTGATTATTTGTTTGATTTAGTCTCCCCTCTCCCCTTATGGTATTAACTTAATGCAATTTTTGAAAAATCTGGGGGTTAGGGAGGTTGATTGGATTTTAAGGGTTAAGATTCCAAGCCTCTCCGATTTCCGCCTATTTGTCGTATACCGTTGTCCTTTAGAAATCGATAAAAATCAATATGTCAGGTCGATGACACTAAAAATATCATTGCCTTCTTGGATTTTTTTCTACAGGGTTTTAAATTTCGGCGAAACACTTATCATAAATTCACGGAACATCGATTAAGAGCCCCTGTTCTACATTCTCGAATCTAAAATCGCTTCTTTTCTCCTCGTATTGACCATTTATTTTATAACGGGTTGAATTAAATGTTGATTCTACGGGAATGAGTGTGAGAGAGAGAGAGAGAGAGAGAGAGAGAGAGGAAAATGATATAACTCGCAAAACAGATATACATATAATACTGAGGTCCGAGGTCGGGTTATCGTCGTTGTGAAATTCCAAATAGGTGGTGCGCCGTAGTAAGTTTCGCGTTATTCGAGAATGTGCGCAAACGACTGCACTCGACTTTTCTTATCTGATGTCGCGAGAACAACTCCGGAACGTACACGAAACAATACGAATCCGCCGCGTCGGTTTTATATATTATTGCGTTTGTCATGATAATTATTATTTAAGTTATCGTGGTCGTGTATATTATTTTTCCACACGAAACAATATCGGTTCACGGTCAGTTAACCACATCGGCTTTGGTCCGTCGTCTCTGGAGTGTTTGACACTGGCAGTACGCCCGCGAGTAGACATGGCTCTGCTGCCGATAAGTCTGTACGGTCCAAAAAGCCCAGTCGGTATACAATTTAGGGATGTGCTGGAAAAAATAAGTATCACGATAAGCGAATTCAATAGTGAATTAATTAAAATAGTTGATATACGATAATTAGATCAATTATTTTATTATTTTATTATGTTGTTCATATTTTATTGTTATTTGAAATTATTTATGGAATATTCATTAGGTGTTAGGGAATATATGGAAATATATTTTCGTTTTTCGTAAATGTTGTATGTAACAAAATAATTTTCGCACCTATGGTGCACAGAACACCCCAAGGCAGTGGTGTATGTAGGGGAGAGTTTGGGGGTTCAAACCCTCCTCGAAATGTATGGTTGATACGGGACATAATTGCGAATTCATTTAATCTATGGATAAACTATATCACAACTACAGTTGCAGCATGGAAAAAAAATTAGATTACAGATACAGAATATAAAAATAATATAATATTTGTGTGGAGCCTATTATTATTACTGCTGTGATTTTCAGAAAACTAGATAAAGATTAATGACGACCGTTGTTTTTTTGATGACCATCATTTCATATGCAGTTAAATTATTGATAGGCCTATTTGGTTGATTTTTACGTTCTTACGTGAGAAGATTACTGATTAGCAGAGTAAAACTCTTATTATAATAAAGTTGATTCATAATATTAATTAATCTATTCGTATTTTATAACCCCCTCCGAAATTATATCCTATATACATACGCCACTGCCCCATGGTACGAAGTATATAATTTTTTTTTTTCAATGTATTGTTTTGCATTTTTACGTTCTTTCCCAAATTTTATGTCAATTTTATTGACTTACCAGCTTTTGTTTATTTTAAGTTTTTTTTTTTTTTTTTTGTAGAATTGTCACAATGTCCAATATCACAGTTGCCTCTGAATAGAAATTTTCAAATTTTGTTTTAATAAATTACATTCTTTTTGAAAAAATTTCACTTATTTTATTAAGTATTTAATTAAATACTTTTGACCTTTTTCTATATATTATATCCATGTTTATATAATGATAATACCAACTTATTTTAAAATTACAGTTTTTTTTTCATTTATTTAAAAACCAATTCATAGGTTTTCGGTCATTTTAGATTTTAAGTGGAGCGGAGAAGCTAATGTTTTCACAATGATGTTTCTTTTTCTCTTTTTTATTTTTATTTTATATGTACACGTTTTTTTTTTTTTTTTAGAAATACAGCGAAAAATACTCAAGGTGCGAAGTGCTTCCTTTTTTTTTAGAGTTTTTTAGGTTATTAAAATCCTATTTCTATGTACGTATATTCGTTTTTAACGAAACCGAATTCCAACGAAACCGCACTGTGAACTCATCACTCCTCGTACAGGAATACCATCCGTAAACGTTTTATCATAATGCTGTTTTGACGATCGTTCCGTATAATAATAATAATAATAATAATTATAGACCCAAGATACCGTAAATTTCATCTACAATATTATCGTACAGACCAGGGACGCCGGAACATAATATTTTTATTTATTTTTTTTTTTTTTTGGGGGGGGGAAGCTAAATCTAGAATTTGGTGAATTATACAATGAGCCCCGTTCATACCAATGAAAATCATTGTCACATACATTGATGCCGACAATATTTCCGATGTCTTTGACGTTTACCGCCATTAGACAGGAAGCAAAATTCTTTGGTGGACAAAGCTATACCGATGCCCAAGTAAAATGCTAAATTGTTGCTTAAATGTTCTTGTATTGACTGCTGAAAGGCAGCAAGGAACGGAAAAACATTATGTTATAAATTTAGGTCTGATATAATTATAAAAATTTTAAAGTGTGTCCTTAATTTTGTCACCCCTAAACTTTGATCGCTCTGGGCAAAAGACTCCAATTGTGTTCCACTAGCTGTAGCCCTGTGTGCAGTTATATTTTTAAACATTATTTCAAATTCTGAGCTATGTAAAGCAGCTAGTATTTTTACAATGATTTCTTTTCTTTTTTTTACACATTTTCATTTGGAACCCATTTCAAATACTTAACTATGTTTAAATTTCAACATAAAATATCAAATAATTACTATGGAATAAATATTTACCCCGTGTGCCTATATGTGTACATTCATGGCTTCGTTAATGTCGTTTCGTCTAACGGAGGCTAATTATAAATAATAGCATAGTACAATTATGAAGTATTTTGAAATTTTCAAAGAATAGAATTTCTTTTTTACTACGCGTGTTTTAATTTTATAATCTTCCCCTCTTCAAGATAGATTTCCCGCGTCTATCTTTGATTAATAGCAACAATAATAATACGATTTTAATATTTTTTATTTTTTATTTTTTTCCAGATCCAAACGCTGCCAACATCAACTACTCCTATGTCATCTACGCCGTCGCTGCCTACTGGATCATCAAATTGATCGCTTATTAAATACCAACATCCAAAGATGATTATTAACCGCAAACGTAGTCCATGATATAGAAATGTTTTAATTAGAAAAATACATTGTAGAATCAATTCGTCATAAATAATATTATGTTTTTCAATAGAAAAATAATTAGGTATGTTCACGCATCACAGTAATATTTATTATTATCAATCCGTTTATTCAATATAATATTGCATTCCGATCAATTGACGAGGGAAAGAAAAAAATAGATTAACCTAAACCGTAGATCCGAATGAATATAACATAAATAGCACGAATAGTGTAACTAAATACATTTAGCATAGTACCTACATCAGTGGTGGCGCAAATTATTATTATTCACAAAACAGTAAAATATTATTAATCCTCCTATTCCTGACGTTGAAATGTAGTTTCATCCTTTAATTTTATAACCATTACTTATACCTCTTCAAGTTGATTTCACAGTCGATTTGCAAAACCCACCCACCCACCCCCACCTACCATATTTTTGTCCGAGACTAATAGTCCAGAAAAATCTCGATCGTGCCGCCGCTGACCTATATTATTATTATTATTATTATTATTACTATTATTATTATTATTATTATTATTATAGTCGTAGTGTGCGACATTCAAGCATAACAGTTTAGAAAGAATTTTAAGCAGAGAAACTCAAAAAATAAAAAATAAATGAAGAAACAGAATAGTATAATCGTAGATAGTATTGTACCAAACAATAAATATACTTAATCAACACTTAACTAAAAAACGAAAGTTCGTCGACCAATGAGAGTCTGTCATATCTATCGCGTGAAGAGTTTTTCCCAAAATCGTCGTCGTATTTTAGCTTCCCAAAATTCAAAAGTCATAAAAGTATCGCTTTTTCGTTCTAAAAAAATACATTTACTTTTCCAATAACATAGTTCCGGTCATCAATAAGACTACGAAATATTATTATTATTAAATTTAGAGTTCCGTTTTTCAAACTAATAATAATAATCATCATCTGTTCACAATAAATAAAATTCGCTTGGGTCATTATATTATTATTACTGTTTTGAAAATATGTAATAATTATAACGATTGACGTGTAAAATTTAGAAGTAAAAAAAAAAAAAAAAAAAAAAAAAAGTCGAATTTTCATATTTCTCCCGACACGGGTTTTTACTAAGACTTCGATTGTGTACGTGTACGATTATTAAAAATTATTATTATATTACTACTTCTTTTAGTCCATGGCTTACCGATAAAAAACAGTTATGCGGTTAATCCAATTATTTCGTATATTTTTTTATGATTTACGTACACGGTCGAATACATTATAATTTTATACCAAACTAATTAATAATCTCTATAGCGTTTTAACATTTAATTATCATTACCATTATTATTATTAATATTATACCAACACTTATTATAATTTTTACATTTATAATTTTTATCGATTACATTATTATCACCACCATGTGTGATGGTAGTAGTAAATCACTAAATTATTATTACTTTATTATTATTATTAGTATTATTATTATTATTATTATTATACTTAGCATCAGATCGTAATGACGAGATGACAATAGAGTTTATTCATTTTATCGGTTGTTTACGTTTTATATGATATCGGAAACATTGTTAACAGCTGATTCGTCGTTGTGTATAATTTACCATGAAATTACGCTTAAATACTTAACGTGTTATATTGTGTGAAATGTGTTTTATCAAGATTGTTTGTCCGATCACTTATTTATTTTATTTATTTATTTATTTATTTTTTTCTTAATCATAAAACTCTTCATTCCGTCAAAGGTCTTTTCAAATGCACGGTAAAATCAGGAAATATTATATTAAAAAACCGGTATCTATATAATATCCATTTCGGGGACGTACGCAGAAAACAAATTTGGATTTTTATTTTCGAAATTCGGATTTATTTTCTATTTTGAGTTTTTTACTTTAATTTTATTTATTTTTTTCGAATTAACCATTTTGATCTTAAATTATTATTAGACTTTTATATTTACTATAAATAGGTTTATTTCATAAAACAAACTCGCAAACATTTCTGGGGGTGTTTGGACACCCGAAACACCCTTCTGCGTACACCCCCGAGACCTTATAATAATACCGGTGTTAACAGTCGATTTAGCCCTTATCTGATTGATTATTGCGATGGCGCGAAAAAAGTAGTTTACCCGTAAAATAAAATAAAAAATAAATAAATAATCGTTAAGTGATCTCTCGGTTAGACATAATGATAATATAATCGTAGAAACTTCTTGAAGAACGTCAACTATGTTGTTATGTAACAGAGAAACCACTGCGCGATTCACTCAACCGTTTCTGCTACAAGTGTCTGCTATATCCCCTCCCCTCTCCCTATCGACATGCAATAGTCAGATTTTTCACAAAGAGTTTCAACAATTCCATTTTTCCCCATCATTCGCAAATAACATTAATATTTATATCGTATTTCCGTTTGCGTTTTTCTGTTCGTCGACACAAACGACGAACCTCTACCACACACTATTTCACATTACTACGAATAAAATTTTATAAATATAAAAAGAAAAAAAAAATTTTGATAATATTTCTTATACACCCACATGAAGTGTTATTATTACATTTTAATATCGTATCGAGTTTTGGCGACAAATCGCTATAAACCGAATGTATATTTACTATTATTATTATGATACATTCACACAAACGGCGTTTGTGTAAAATATGTAAAATCATGTACACGAAATAATATAATATAATAATCAAATTCTCCGTAACTGGATGAAACGTATTCTAACACACATATTTTTTTGATTCGTTTTCCCTGTTTTTCGTCGTGACTCGCGTTCATCGTCACGTGTACTTACCTATCAATTATTACAATATTATTATTACTGTTATTATAATTATTTCTATAAATTACTATTGTATACGATTAACTGTAACATCACAGTCAGGCGTGGATACAAAAGGCAATCGCCCAACCATTCAAAAATTTTAAAATGCTTAAGGCATGTAAAAATTATCAATTTGATGTATATTTGATCTAATTTTGTCAAACCACAACCCCCCAAATTTAAATTCTAGTCACCCCTAGTCACGGTTCACTTTGTTTTTTTTTTTTTTTTATCACTTTATTTTAATTACGATCATCGTTCTTAATTCACGTTACTGGATTTTAACTTATCGTCGTACAAAAGCGCATGAGAGACAAACAAAAGAGGAGGAGGAGGAGGAGGAGGAGGAGGAGGAGGTGGTGGTGGTGGTGGTGGTGGTGGTGGTGGTGGTGGTGGTGGTGGTGGTGGTGGTGGTGGTGGTGGTGGTGGAGGTGGAGGAGGAGGAGGGGAGAAGGCAAAAAAAAAACAAAATAAATAACAATAACAATATTATTATCATACTCATGAATGATATTGTTCGGTGGAATACCCTGACTTTGTTTCCCGCGGGAACTGCGGGGGTGCCGCCTTAGGGAAATCCCGTTGTCACTGTCTGCCAGGTATTAAATTACCTGTGCGGCACGCGCACACAATGGTGGGATCACGAACAACGAGGAAGAAGAGAGACAGGAGAGAGAAAGAAAATGAGCGAGACTGAAAGAGAATAAAGAGGTCACCTTGAAAATACCGTTAGCCCTCGGGTTAGCGGGAGCGGGTGAAGGAAATATGGGTACGGGGAAACGAGAAGAAAAAAAAATCACGTAATACAATAATAAGACCTCGTGAAAAAAAAACAAAAAATGTCAACAAAAAAAAAAAAACTCGTACGAATAACACGCGGAGCAGCTAAAATCCTTGATTAAATGAAATCAGAGCTGACAGTGAGTTCGATTTCGAAATTTTAACTGCCTTCAATTTGATACGATTTCTTATAGAACAATTTTTTTAGATTTTTTAAATTTTTTAAATCCCGTCAAATTTATCCATTAATCTGATTTTTATTTCTTCCACGCTTTTTATAATATTTCATTCGATCATTCAAATCATATTTATATTTTTAAAACATTCGTTTAATAAAATTCATCAATTTTTTTTCGTTTATATGAAATGCAAGAGTGAGAATAGTTACGATTCAAACATTTACGTTGGCTTCACTGCTCCGGGGACTTATATCCCTCGATGGGAAACGAAACTATCTCGAGTCGATGGGTCGTTGAAAAACAAATTCGATTTGTACAGTGGAAAACCACCCGTCGCCGCAGCCGCAAAACTCGCATCCACGACCTTATTATCAAATTGTCCTAACCCTCCCCGAAAAGGGCCGCCTGCTTCCCTCCCCCCTTAACCCGAACCGAGAAAAATCTCTTTTCGCCGGAAAACCGAATGTATACAATATCGCATTATCGGTAACACTTTTCGCTTCGACGGCAACTCCCGTCGCCCCGTGACCCTTTTGGGTCAACGCCGTCGTCGAGGGATCGAAAACGTATACCATTTACCGCGTATGCGGTTGCCGTTTTTATTTTCACCACGTTCGACCCTCGCGTATGATACGACGCTCTCGACGAACACGACTTAAATACGATTACACTCTGAAGAAGAAAATAAAAATCCCGACGTCACACGTCCACGAGACCGTATCCCCTCGAGTATATGCGTATATAATATAAACACATACAAACAGGGTCATTTTTGAAAAAATTCTCATCTTGTTTTTAACCTCGTGCAACTCTTGCGTTTTTCTTTTTTTATTCACTACGATTATTATTTTCAAAACACCCACGTCAGAAATCACACCGTTTTTACTTACTGTACTTTCACGTGTACCTATATGGGGAAAAATTAAGACTTTTAGTTTCCTTTGAATGATGACCGTTACTTACAACACGATGCTCTTTTTGAAGTATTGATGTTTAAAATTTGAAAATTGGATCAATAGCTTGAGGGAAATAATTTTTTAAAATTTAGAGTTATAGGTGGGCGCTGGTTCTGCTTTCGCTTGGCATCTTTCAAACTTCCAATGCTTCTAATAATTTAACAACAAAAAATTAAAATATCAACAGAAAATTAAAAAAAATAAATAAATAAAACGTTCACTTTTGAACAAATTAAGTTAAAAGTTGTAGTCGCCATTAAAAAAAAAAAAAAACTTCACGCACATAAAACGATTCGTAGCGATGGAAATTTGGTTTTTAACATCGTTTTAAATTTTTATATAAATCTATTTTGTAATTTTGCATTAAAGAGTTGAAAACGAAAAGAATATGCGTAATCGATCACGCTATATATTATGTTACTGTTAATATGAAAGTTCAGCTAACTCTATTTATAACTACTAAAACGTCTGATTAGTTAAAAAGAAAAAAAAAACTTTGCTTTTGCACAGTATCCAATTCGAACAGCTATGATACGGGTATTTCACGTCATATTTTATAATGTACTTTAACCGGTTATTATGCGTAATAACAAGAGCACTTTGGTCGACGCGATTCATCGGGAAACATTTTGATTATTACGCGTAGAATTGAAAAAAAAAATCGATCACTCGACAATAACAACCGAAGGGTATAATGGGAATAATAATAATTTTTACAGTTATTATTTCCCCAAAAACGAGACGAAATTATCGCCGAACATCTGTGTGATCGGTTTTTAAGCGTAACAACCGGTTGACAGTATAACGCATTTTAAAGAACAACTGTTCATCCCCTAAATCGGACGTTAGAAGTTAACTACAATATTTATTATCATTTATACTCTAACCGAATTAACAGCAACACGTCATAACATTATGTACTCGGAATCGAATTAACGAGTAAACCGGTGAACAATATGACATCATTTAAAATCGTGCACCGATATACTCTTCTGGTCCTAATGTGGAAACACATTCAAAACGTTCATCAGACTTTCAGGATCAAATTATAGGGTAACAGAACTCCGTACCGGTTACGCGCATATTTCACTACCACTCAAACTCTTATTTATTTATTTTAAAAAGTTTTTCGCGAACGACTATCTTTTTCAAAAACAACGACTTTAACGATAAAACGTAATATCTCTGATTTCCCCCCCCTCTCCCCAGCACGGTCGCCAATCGTCGTGACAACGATATGGTACTAACAATGTACGTATTGCGCTCACTGTTGTGCGGCGAACCGTTAATAAAAAATCGAAATTTATTGCAAAATTTTCGTGTGTCATACCATCTAAAATATTATATTATTTCCGTGTACATTTTACATAATATAATTATAATTATATTATTCGATTGTGCTTTTTTTTTTTTTTTATATATACATAATAATTAACCATTATAAAAAAATATATAAGCTACTATTTACATACATATATTAAAGTAATATTATTATTATTATTATGCACAAACATTGAAACAATATTTATACGATTAATATTATTATTATTATTATTACTGCACTTTTAATATTATAATTAATTATTTTATAATTCATACTAATCAATACAGTAGTTATTCAACAGTGTTCGTGGATATTAGGTATATTAAATAGTTGTATTTGTATGTGTGTGTGTTTGGACGCTTCACGTGTTCCGCTCGGTGTAAACGAAATAAATGAATGTAAGTATACGCTTCTATCGAAGCGTACAGGTCGATTTTGAAAAATAAAAAAAAATAAGAAAGATTTGGTATGTAATTTTCGTTTAAAACCGTTGCCGGACACGTTCGTCTGAAAACAATAATATTATATCACTCGAGTTATTATTAAATTATTATGATATTATTAATATGTAGTGTTATTATTCGCTGTATACTTTATTAGTCTCCAACTACGTTGTGTTAACTACGGCAATATTTCTTAGTCTTATTACATTATTAGCGTATATTATTATTACTATTATTATTATATTTACTCATAAATGTGCTAACCATTCTATTATTAATCATCAGTCTAATCGAAACTGTCTTATACTTAAACTATTTTGGAATATAATTCAATAAATATCATTTAAAATCATGCGTTTTTATTTCACTTTATTTATCACCTAATTGTCATGTACTCATATTAGTATAATACTATGATATTTTCTAAAACGAAAAAGTTTTCATGAAGAAAAATTATCTGAATTCAGATAAAGGTAACGAACACAATTCCCAAACAAGTTTTTTTATTCAAACTAGCTACCTTTAACAATATCCATTTTTTCTTCCTTTTTTCCATTACATTGTTATATGTTGCTGTTTGAACTATATTATTTTATTAAGTGTTGACCAGCTGTTATGTCCAGCCTAGTCTGGAATTAAAAATTAATCGGTTGTATTAATGTGTATAATTGAAA
The DNA here is from genome assembly GCA_025469315.1 of Stegophylla sp. TES_Ste_2020. Taxonomy (NCBI): domain Eukaryota; kingdom Metazoa; phylum Arthropoda; class Insecta; order Hemiptera; family Aphididae; genus Stegophylla; species Stegophylla sp. TES_Ste_2020. The sequence goes on from JAIPRM010000559.1 coordinate 23,249, forward strand.
AAGGTGAAAGGTAAATGAGTTCGAGCTGAAAGAACTGTAACTCACTTTCCTGGAATAAAAAAATTAAATAAATCATATAAAACGCTATTAATATCTTCTATGGGTATAATGAATTATAATATTAATAAAATACATTTTAATTTAAACGATTTTAATTTATATTATCTATTATTTAATATGAATGACATACCAAACTATTCTTCAATACAAAAATACTTATTAATTTTTTTTTTTTTATTAACTCTTAAAAATGTATTTAGACCTTAGATCAGGAATTGGCAAGTTATTTCTATTGTAGTTCGTAAGATTAAAATTATAAATTATAAAAGATCCAAAGAAAAATAATCTGTCGTCGTAGCAGAATTGCTTTAATTTTGTATCAAAAACTTGATATAAATACATACGATTTCTTATTGCTAAAATATTAAAAAAAACAATATTAATTTGGATTTACTTTACAAGCATCGCGAAAAAGTGTTTCCACAAAAAGAAAAAAGACTTTAAAAGTAATAACTTAATAATATTATATGCAAATAAAGTAATAAAACTTATATTATAATCCAGTGGATGTTAAACTATGGAGCTATTGGAAATTTCAGCCATAGACAAGCAACAAGTATTCTCTAACGCAAAATTATCGGATAACAAGTATTGCAATAAATATTGCTGTCACGACATTTTTGTTCATGTAGTTCATATAAATCATAAATGTACCTGTTAAACCATGGAATTCTATAGAATTAATAATATGGTATCATATTATTATTATTAAATGTACACAAGCAATGACCAGAATAATCACATAAAGCTCCAAAAGTTTTCATGCCATTCATAACAAATCGTTTATGCAAAAATATCTAATTATCCGCTCTTGTTGATAATAATGACAAGTTCGAATCAGAGCTTTCAAATATTTGTTTAAAAGTTTCAAAATTTATGTCTAAAACGTAACACTATCTATCGTATCGAGTAAATAAAGATGCAAATTTCAGTATAATTAAAGTTGATTAAAGTTAAGAAGTTAAGATTAACTTTTTATGTTTGATATTTTATTAACTTAATTTGTCAGTATTTTATCAACTTGATAAATAACAAGTATTTTTGAATAAAATCACGTTATGTTGATCCTAAAAATAAAAATTAGGTACATATATGATATTTTATAGGATGTAGTTACTCTGATTCATTGACTTGTTTTCTATGCATGTTATGACACTACCAACATTAAGACATAAGATGGCGGAAAACACGATTCGAAACCTAAAACTATGGGAATTAATAAAAATAAAATTACTTAAGTTCTAACTTCATATAATTTTAACTGTTTTGAACTTAACTAAAAAATACTTTGATTTACTTTACTTTGCTTTTTTTTTTTTTTTTTTATCTAATATATAATGGAAAAAAAAAAATTAAATGTGAAAAAAAAATTAGAATAATGTCCAACATTTTTTTCTCACATTTTCAAAATTTTCTTGCGCCAAAATGTTTCTAATATTATTGTCTATCTATGTTTAAATTTTCATAAAGTTGAGATCAAAAAATGATGGTTTCCGTGTCTTTTTTGTCAAATTTTGGGTAGTTTTTTACAAAAAAAAAAAATTGAGAATTGTAAAATTTAAAAGTTGACCTCTTTAATGGACCAACTAGAAGAAAATCCGGTTTCAAAAATTTACTGATCAAGACTTTTGGATCAGTAGATCTATACGAAAAAGTGTTTACAGAAAAAAAAATAAACATGATTGTAAAAACATAAGCTTCTTCATTTTGTTCAGAATCTAAAAAGTAGGGAACCACTGACAAAAACGATATTGGATTTAGATTTTCAACAGACGACTTATTGCGGTCATAATATTGTGGATACGGAAAAAAAAAATGAAAAAATGAAAAATCTGAGTGAAAAATTATTAAAAAATATTATAAAATGAAAAATTCTCACATTAAGTTTTTAGTATAATTCGAGACCCTTTTTTGTTTTTGTTTTTGACATTAAATTAATTGGTACGCGTATAACACAATAGGTCAATATTTGAATCGTCACGAAAAAATTACGTGACAACGGTGCGGGGGATGGTCCACTGCCAAGTGACATTTGCAAGTAAAATGGGGTTCCTGTGGTCATACAGCGTATATCAACAATGCGAAATTATAATATATTGTTATATTTTGTTTCACAAAAAAGCAAATACGCACAACACAATTTGTTGTGTCGTAAATATAAAATATGTTTTTAACTTTCTAAATAATATTTATTTAATTTATTCAATACACACTCAATACATCTCGACAAACTCTTTCAATTAATTATGTTTAGGATAATACTATATATTACATAAAATTATTTTATTTTCTAAATTTTCTTAACATTGCCACAACTAGGATAACATTTTTTGAGAGGCTCACATGCTTATTTGATTGATTGAGCTCCCCCTTCCCCCCCCCCCCAAAAAAAAAAGATATTAACGTTATGCAATTTTCAAAAAATTCGGGATGTCTTAATATTATGATCTAATTATATAATACAACACTACTTATCTTATGATAATAAGATGCCTAACGTCCCTGAAAAATATTATGTATCATTAACGTATTATAATAGATTTAATGTAAATATATAATAACTTATAATAATTTAAAATTAAAATTTGTTTCAAACTCGTAATTTTCACATAAAATAACAATTTTTTTCAATCAGTATTTCATTAAACATTAAATTCTTAGTACAACCAAACTAAAATATTCCTCATATGTAATTTTAGGATAGTTATATTTTCTTCAGTGTTGACTAAATCATAGATATTTTATTATTATAATTTATAGCCAATATGAAAGGAAAACGTTTAAAATATACAATAGGTGTTAACCACGACTAACTATACCAAAATAATAAATATCTGTAAAGAATGCCATAATCCAGGTACACTGTCACTACAACAGAACGACAATTATCTATTTACGGCAAATTCATAGAAAAGTACGAGTACCTTTGTCATTTAGCCTTATACGAATATGCATGTGGTTTTAGCAGCTTGATAACTGCTGTTTAGTGATTAGACCTCGAATATTGCCGTTTAGAGAGAGCCATAGGCGTTTGTAAGGGGATTAAAGGGTTAAAGGGTTCAATCTACTCACATTGATAAACTCTTAATCGAAAAAATTTACTATTTTCACAAAATAAAATTTGCAAGTTTATGAAATATCAATAAGAGACTGCTTTGTCTAGAAATAACGTACTTTCAATTCTAATTTTAGTATCAAACATTAAATATTCAATTATAAATATAAACTTATTAGTATTTAGTACTATATAATCACTTGCTAATATTTTTTTTAATCTTAAAATGTTTAATAGATACCTACGTAAAAAAAAGCTTGTAAATATGTCAGCTACTATTTTTGTATCCTCCTGTGTTTTACTGAATTCTATAGGAATTTCAGTTTGTATTAAAAAAAAAAATGTATACAAACAAGATATTTTCAGATTTTTCTAAAAAATCTTTAGGCTCAAATAATACTATGTATTTTATTAGTGAACATTTAAGTTTCTAGTACCTTTATTCTCGGAGTACCTATAGACTAATTAATATTAAAATTGAATTAGGAAAAAACATTTTTTTATTTGCATAATATTTTTAATTTGCTCGAAAAAACTGTTCGAATTTCGAAAAATTTTACATCTGTTAAATAAATATAATTTTAACATTGCATAATATTTTTAAAATTTTTGTTCAGTAGCGTTCATGCTTTCGGTCAATAATTTTACTTTTGAACCCCTCCCATTCAAAATGAATTTACATCAATTGGTCGTCTAGAAAATTGGTCGTTTGGAAAATCGGTCTTGGGAAAACCAAAAATACATTGCAAATTTTCACTTTTAAGCTTCTAAAAGGATAAATTCAACAGGTAAAGAATTTAATTTACGAACATTTGATGAATACATATCGGGAATAGCTCACAATTTATAGGTAGTAATTTATACACATATGACATAATATTATTTTTTCATAATTTATAGTTTTTTGTAAATTTTATTAATTTAGGAAAAATTTTGAAATTTTATTATATTACATATCGGGAGATAACTCATAATTTATAGTTTTTTGTACAAATATTATTTGGTAAACGACTAATTTTAGACGACCAATTGACTGTACCCTATTCAAAATATATACCAACGCCTCTGTAGAGAGCCTATATATATATAGTATATTATATAGAAATTTAAGCCTCTCCCAAATATTTTCATAGATTTCCATCTATGAGCTGAATGAATACATTTGATAAAACAATAAATTAAAATATATCATAAACTAATTTTTAGATTCTGAGTGGAGCTAGGAAGCAAATTTTTTTACAATAATGTTATTTTTTTAAATTTATATTCGTACGTGTTCGTATAGAAATATTTGTCAAAAATTTCGATTAGCAAATTTTTAATCAAAATTTACCTCAATTAGAGACTAATTAATTAATTCTCAATTAAAGAACATTTTTTTAAATTTGACAAAAAATACCCAAATTTTGACAAAAATGTTTTTAAAACTTTTTTTCAAATCCAAAATTTATAGAAACTCAAATATATTTAGATAACAATATTGAATCAATTTTGGTAACGAAAAATTTTGAAAATGTAAAAAAAAGTAGATTTCATAGCCATATCATAAGAATATGCCAATCATGGATTTCACTTCATTCAGAATGTAAAAGAAAAATAAATAAATAAATAAACATCATTGTGAAATCATAAGCTTCTTCACTTCGTTCAGAATCTAAAATTATATATATATCCAAAATAATTGAGATAGAGACTATATACTATCACCAACTACTAAAAATAGTTACGCGCATACTTCATAAAAATTTCAAAAACATTTGACCAATTTTAAGGTAAGTATAGAATTTTGAAAAATTGGAAATTTCTCATTTTTTGTAAGTTTTTATTCCATAAAATTTTAAATAATGGATGTTAAGAACTAAAAATTTAGTACAAACATATGTATAACCAACGGCACTAAAAAATCTCGAAAATCGTAAGTCAACTTGTTTTTTATAACCGTTGAAAGTTAAAATAAATTAAATGAAATACACATAAAATTACACACTTAAACGCATACAAAAAACAATTGGTTACATTGCGTAGAGCGTTCATTCAATTGATTTTAGTATTTTTGAATCTTAAATTATTTGAATAAAATTCAAAAAGTGGATATTATCAACATTAGTCGGACTATGAATTACGTATTCAAATATGACAAAAATGCGTTTTCTTTGGATAGGAATAAATTTTTTTGTAAAATACGTGAAGTAAAGGTTACATAATATAAAAACGATTTATAATATTACATCATATGAAGATGGATAAACATTAAACACACTCGAGGTGTTCAACGGCTCAGTAATCAACAACAAATGATCCAACACTTATCAACTTCATGAAAAATTAATATTAGAATTTACTTCATTTTTCTTAGAACATATTATGAAGGAATATTTCAGTAATTTTTAGTGCATAATTGCATACTTATTTAATAGGTTTTTAGGGCTAATTATGTTATTCAAATTTTTATCAGCATTGGTAAAATTACAATTTTTATTTTTAATATCAATAAAAATTCAAATTATCAAAATACTATTTTTGTGAGTTTGGCGTCCCTTTGTGCTCAGCGTCCTGGACGATCGCCCACGTCGCCCATAGCTTCCGCCGGCCCTGGATGTACCTACACTTCATAGACAACAATATTACACCGAATAACCGTATTAACCGAAATGATAATGGTCAGTTATAAGCATTTCAATATATATTTTTGTTTTATATTGCCATGTTCAAACGTCCGAATGCCTAAAACACCCGAAACCCAAAACCGCAAACAATTAAATATCTGGTACAAAGCCAATTTAATTTATTTGTAATGTCTCATATAAAACCAAATATAATACGGACTAATGGGGGTAAGGCTTAGAGCCATTGGCGCAACTAGGAAAATATTTTTGGAGGATCTAATATGTTTATTTAATTTATTCATTTAGCCCCATCCCTCCAAAAAAAGGCATTAACCTTATGCAGTTTTCAAAAAACGTGAGAGGCTATGAGCAGTTTTTGAAGGAGCTTAGCCCCCAAGCCCCCCTTATTTTACCAATTCTTAGAGCTCATGGATTTTAACGCTGCTGTGCCAAACGAATGAATATTGAATATGAATTTTTTTATGATTATAACGAAAGAGTTATTTGTTGAGTTACGACTTTAGATTAAATCTAATACGTAGGCACAGAACTGTTAAAGTCGAGCAGATTTTTCCTGCAACAATAAAATATTATAACGATTTTTGAAATTTAAACTGCTCATAAATTATGCCCGGTGGGAATAAAACTATTCCGATTAGTAATAATTCAAACATTTACTTGAAACATTCACAACGTTCATTTTAAGCAGAAAATAAAACGGGGAGGTCTTATAAATAAAAAGTGATTGACATTCTTACGTTTAAAGCGACCATGTTTTCGCGTTACGGCGAACATTTTACGATAATAAATTATGTAAATCTGAGAACATTACACCGCTCAATTTACAATAATAAAAAAAAAAAAAAACTATACTATATTATACTGTAGCCGTTTAAAACATTTTTATGTAGGTGACTAAAACGAGGAAAACGTTCTATTATTATTTACAAAATTTAATAATTTACTAGAACAATTCCGTAGATTTTCGTGGCAAATGGTTATGTTTCTCGCTATTTCCCATACGATGTCGTGGTTTTATTGTGGTACCATCGTATATCACGTGGAATAAAAATATGTGAATGTGCATTATTACTGTCGGCGTGGAGTTCAGGTAGCAAAACTAATATCTAGATAAATATTAGATTACTATAGCTAAATAAATATCTAGATTAATACGGAGATAGAATATAATATTTTTATCCCGGTATATATGTAAATCAAGCTTTTGATTTTTATCATGTAAAAGTTTTTTTTTTTTTTATATCAATACTTGACATGCTATTGGATTACTAGCTGAGTAATGTGACTAAATGAGGGATAACCAGGAAGGCAGTTAGGCGTATTTTGCACAGCATTTTTTACATTTTTATTAAACGAATAGCATTATTATTCATTAATAAATTTAAACATTGAATAGTTTTCTCATAAAAGTTCAAATTTGGTCGACTTATAATTTGAAGTACTATATAGGTAAACAGAAAATTTCTGTTTTATAAAATGTTGTAAGAATTTATTTTGTACTGAATCAATAGTTTCGTTCTGTTTGATTGTATTATTGATCGAAATTAGAGGGCAATATTCTAGATAAGAATGAACAAGAGAACAGTACAGTGTTTCTTGAGTGGTTGGGTCAATAAATGATGGACTTGTTCTTTTAATAAATCCTAGAATACGCCAGGAGGAGCTTCTTACGTCTTTGACTACAAGTAGCCTATAGGAGGAGTGATGAATTTCCATCGTGCAAAGTACGTCCAGTTCTTCTCTCTTTGTAATATTAATTATTCTATATTAAATTATAATATAATATTTAAAATATACTACATCATTCACATACAATATATATATATATTATATTATATTATATTATACATCTACACGCGCGCTCATGTGTGTGTGTGTGTGTGTGTGGGTGTGTGTGTGTGTCGAATTGATGATAAGTCGCAATTCTAACAACGTTTTATTATTTCCAACAAACTTTTTTTTCTTTTATATGTAATTTAGTTGCAGAGAAAAACCTATTCAAACGTTGGCCGATATGAAATTCGTTTTTATGTATGTACGTATATACACGTCATCGTCTGGTCGTTATTTTCATGGCTTCCTTGAGAGCATTTTCGAGTTACAAGTTTTTAAATTCAAAGTTTTCGTCATTGTATTTTTAATTAAATTAAATAATTCTTTAAGTACGGAAGTTTACGGTTATTTATTAAACGTCACATCATTAATTATTTAACGAATTTCGTATACCATCGCTGTGGCGGCGCGGCGGGGCGCTATATTTTCAAAACTTAAGACTACATTTTCGTGTCATAAATTTAATAATTTTAACTGTCATAATGTTATTGTTATCTATAGTAATAAGAATATGAATATGAAAATCGTGTTGTTGAGTATCACTGAAACATCGTGAAAATCGATAATCGATTATTCAGACAATTATTTTGATAGCATCAAACAAATTGTTTAATCAAAATATGCCTTCTTCTTGCGATCACAATCCAACTACTCTAATAAGTGAAACGGAACAGTGACATGTTATATGAGTAGGAGAATTAGACAGTGGTTCCCTACGGGGGTGTTACCGTTCTCTTGTGGGCATACTTAATATTCAGGGGACACTCTAGGGGTGATTTAAAATAATATATTCCTTTTTACATTTACAATCATATATAAAAAAAAGCGGGACATACTTCGCGTGGTGGGTATTACATTTTAAAAAAACGGTAAATCATTTCTCCAATAAAACGATTCGGAGAGAAAGCTTCAAATAATATAGTAGTGGGTAAAAGTTTCAAATTTCTAGTTACATTAATTTGGAAGTTGTGTAATAAATAAGAAATCGAATTTAAGAAAATTCGTGTTATGCCGTTTTTTGACAATTTTTGTTTAGTCTAGATTTGTGCTTAGGAAAAGTATTGAGAATTTTGAAAATTGACCTCCCAAAAGTACCATCTTGACAACATTTCTGATCTATAGTTACTGATCGAGGGAGTGCGGTATGAGGTTTTTGGAAGTCAAAAGAAACGTTTAGTAAAAAAGATTAGGAAACACTGGTCAAAGAGAATAAAATCCCCTTTGGCACACATCATCATCCTTATATCGTACTCGTATAATGTATTATGTGAGTGAAGTTTCTTGCGTGTATTTTTTTTTTTTTTTAGGAAATTTTTCGAGTGAGTACAATTGGACAAAAGTCTTAAATCGATCCTTTTGTTTGTAGATTAAAAATATCACTTAGATTTTAGATGATTATCGATAGAAATTATTTTTGAAATTTTGATGTAACTTTCCTAATATCTTATTACCTGTACAATGAATGCACAAAATTAATTTTTGTTATTACTTATTTAGTCATAAATTCACAATAATAATCCTAAAAACTAAATAAATTTACTATTTATTATTGAGTTTTCAAGTATTAATCAGATTCGGTAAAATTGCCGAAATTCAATTCAGAAATTTGAAAACATCTGAAACTTTTTTTCACACAATTATGGGTATATTATAATTTTCCGACCATAATATGTTTAAAACTCACTCAAGGAAGGAGAAGATTGCTGCTTTAGAACTTAACTATAGCGCCTAAATGATCAAGCTGATTGCGTCATGTCATTGCCTGTTGGCTGTTAAATATTATATAAATTATGAAAATAATATAATAATTAATTATTCAAAGTTTATCATTTGAATACAGAATAAAGTCAAAGCAATTTTAGGTAATCAATTTTTAAAATAATAGTTAAATTACTAATTTTACACTATTGAACAGGATAATTTTTCCTAAGTAAAATGACTTAATTATAATAAAAAGTATATACAACATAAAAATTATAAAACTAAATTCTACATATTATTGTCTTAGATATTATTTCTTAAAAATATTTCGAAATTTTATGTAATTAACAAAATAAAAAAACCGGACATACTTCACAAGATGAGTGTTCTTTGCACAACGGGTGGGATTCTCATGACGGGTGTATTGAATTTTAAAAAAACGATAAATCAGTTCTTCAATAAAATGATTCTGAATGAGGGAAGTTAATAATATAAAAAATAAATGAGAAAAAAAAATGTTAGAAAAATGTCCAAAAATTTTTTTTTCACATTTTCAAAATTTTCTTGCGCCAAAGTCTTCCTTATATGATTTTCTATCTACGTTCAAATTTTCATATAGTTTGGATCAAAAAATGATAGTTTTCGAGTCGTTTTTGTCAAATTTTGGGTAGTTTTTTCCAAAAAAAAATTTGAGAATTGAGAAATTTAAAAAATGACCTCTTTAAAGTACTATCTAGTGGCAAATCCGGTTTCAAAAAGTTTCTGATCGAAACTTTTGGACAAGTATTTCCATACGAAAAGTTGTACATAGAAAAAATAAATAAACATCCTTGTAAAAACACTAGCTTCTTCACTTCGCTCAGAATCTAATATTGATTATCACTTGAATTCAGGACTTTAAGTATTTCATGTTCGTCTAGAAAGGTCTCAAAAATACGTAAGTCATGTGTTTGAGTTATTGCATATTTTACATACTACATACTACAAGTCCTCTACCCCTCAACCCCAATTATCATGTTGCGTAATAACTTTGCTAATACAATTAATATAAGAGATTAAAAACATTTGAAAGGATTTCTACTCAAATATACAGTTAGGTATATTTTTCTAGTATGGTATGAAAATAATAAATAGTGATTTGGAGTCATGTTTATCGAAATAAAACTGTTGAAGTGAAACTTGTATTCGTTGAATATGGAAGAGAAGGTCTATGCAGAAAATAATCTTGCTCCCAAATAATCGTTACAATATGCACAAACTACATTAACTGGTCTTCGGCCGGTAGCGTGAAAAAAACGCCGAAGAAATAATCCGAAAGTACACATTCTGAAAACTACTTCAATAAAATGTAAGAATCATAATTTATCCTTAGAGTACATAAAACCAGCATAAACAACGACATTAGACAATATAGGCATCTAACGAAACGACCTCATAAATTCTCAAAAATATCTAAATAAATATTATTTATCATGAAAATGATATTGAACTGCTACTTTTGCTCATAAAATATTTATCTATTGAAATACATTAACTAGTGCACATTATACGTGTATTATACAAAACATAAATTATCATGTTCCGTGTGAAAACTGTACTTTAGGTGTACAATCTCCGTGAAATGATTTATTATTTATACGATTTAAGAGAGCACAAAGCATTTTGTAAAATCTGTTCGAGAAAGTCTATCCCGATAATTATTATTACGCCGCAATGTACGTGACTTTTTTTAAATTCCGATTTCGATGTCGTTTTCTTCTGTTTTCACGTGAAAATAATTTCATAAGCCGAAGTATCACGAACAAAAGGACAGTGTTGTGCGCAGATAACTTGAAATTAATCTAGATAAAGATAAAAGATAGTAAAACTGTATCTAAGGTAAAGATATAAGATAATCAAATAAATATTATCTAGATAAGGATTAAAGATATTTATCTAGATAAAAAAAAATTAAAATCATTTAAATTTATTAATTATTTTTATAAACCATCAAACGTAAGTAAATTACAAAAAAAAAAAAAGTGTTTTATACTTATTTAATAAAGAAAATAATATTTAAGTTTTATCTCCATTGATATGAAAACAATAAATTGAAAATATAAAAATTAAAATCCGCTTACTAATATTTTTGGTAATAATATTGATTACTTTTTATTTTATTAAAGTATACAACTGTACTATGCAGATTATTTTTTTACCAAAATGTTTTTGCTTTCTCAGTTCATTTCAATGTACGCTCGATACAAAATAATTCTACGCATAGAAATATAGTGAATTCTAATATGTGTTCAGTATTGTTTTCATCGACGTAACATGGTTTTTATCTTTTATTGTTCAAGTGCATTACAAATATTTCCATCACGAAATAGGAAATGGGTATAAAAAGATAAGTTGTCAAAAATTCGAACGAGAGTTGATTAACGAATTAAAAAAGCAGTTGGATGGTCACAAATGGCCGATGGGCACATTTTTTTTTTTTATTTATATTTATTCTTTTAAAAAGATAATGGGCTCCACTGAACATGTTCGTGTTGGGGCCCAAAAAAACTTATATCTAACATAGTAATAATTGTAATTCTGACATACTAAATAAAAAAAATCAATTTTAAATTAATATAGTTAGTGAGATAATTGACAGGGCCGTATTTAAATTTTTGCCGCGCCCGGGCATCATAATTTTTTCACCCTCTCCCTTCCTAAACATTTTTAAATGAATATATTTTGATGTAAAACAAAAAATAATGTACCTACCCATATTTTTATAGTAAAATAGGTATGAACTTAAAAAAAAAAAAAAAAAACAGTTGGTAACTTGGTGCCAACTTATAATTTATTTTTAATTAAATATTTTTATATTCAGAACGAAATGAAAAAGCTAATGTTTTTACAAATGATGCTTATTATATATTTATTTTTTCTATTTACATTTTTTCGTATAGAAATATTTGTCCAAAAGTTTCAACCAGCAACTTTTTGAAACCGGATTTGCCTCAAATTGATACTTTAAAGAGATCATTTTTCGAATTTCTCAATTCCTCAATTTTTGTTTTGTGGTGGAGAAACTACCCAAAATTTAACAAAAAAGGTTTGGAAACCATCATTCATTGATCCAAACTTAATGAAAATTTAAACATAGATAGACTATAATATAAGAAAAAAAAAGTTCGGAAATTTTTTTCTTACACATTTTTTCTCGTTAAATTTTTTCATTCTTTCTTTATTTATTAGACAAAAAAAAAAAAAAAATTAAAAGATATTCTTCATTCCTTGGGTCAGATACTCTTGGTGTGTGTGTTGAAAATGACAACTATTATTGTTCTTTATATTATCACAGACTATATAAAAATATTGTTCATATTCTCATATAGTCTGTGATATTATTAACTTCCTTCATTTAGAGTCGTCTTATTGAAGAAATTATATATAATTTCTTTAAAATTCTACACATCCACTAAATTTATCTGACCCGAAGAGTGGAGAATATCCGTGGTGCGAAGAATGTCCAGTTTTCATTTTTAAATTACTTTAAATAAACTAAATAAATAACAACATTTTAAATAAAAGTAACTTTAAACAATAAAATAACAATCGCAAACGGTACTAGTTAGGTACTTTATTTATATTATGTTACTTTCAAAAACACTGTACGTTTGTACAATCTATATTTTAGAAATGTTTTCTTCTTGTTTTTAAAGTAGCAAAACATTTGCCATACAGAAGTGGGAGTTATACTGGTGAAATGTATTATTACTCCAGTTATAATTTTATTCTTAATTGATAGTTTATCCCCTTTTTTAAATACTGGAGTCACTTACAGCTGTTTTGAATATGTCGGGAAAAACTGAATTGGATATAGAGGTATTAAAGATGTATGATAATGGCATCAATAATATAGAAATGTTTATTTTGATGATTTTCACTGTAATATTATCATACCCAAGTTTATAATCATTTTTCAAATTGTAAATTGCATTTAAAATAGTTTCATTATTAAGAACCTTAAAATTACTGAAGCTATGTGATGTATTTTCAGAAGAATCGAAAGTTTTGTTTTGCTTTATCTTTGGTATTATTTCCTATTTCGGTTATTTCTGTTTGGTATTATAATATTTTTGCTTTTTTTATAGTTTGGGTCAAAATATTTCTAAAGTGATAATAATATTGGCTCAAATTCTTATTATTAGGATGTTTTCTGACTTAAAAATGTAAATGATCTCTACGTCTGATAAAAATAATAATCCCAAGGTTTAATTTTTTTAATTTTAGATGAAATAATTATCTTAGTTGATGATTCGGTGATCAGTATATTTAATTGCTTGATAAACTTTTCTATAAAAGAATTTATGTCTGGATCATTAATTATTTCATTCCAATTTTGCAGGCAAGTTTTTCAGAAAATATGTTGTGGTTGAATTTAATAATGTTCTTTAGGTTTGGTGGGTTACTACGGTTATTTGATGTATGGCCAATATTTAAAATTATAGAGTAGTGATATGTTATGGTAAGTTTGAGCCATATAGGTAATAGTATTTTTAGAGACAGCATTTTGATTAAAATATGATCTAAATATGATCCATGAATTTTATTTGGACAAGTGGTGCAATTTATTGTACTTATGTAGCCATAGTTATTTATTAAATTGAAATAATCATTAGATGATTCATTATTAGATAAATTATCAATATTAATATCACCAAGAATCACTGAATAGTAGGGGTTTTGACTAATTGCTGTCTTCAAAATATTGAGTTTTAGTTCTATTAAGTAATTGTTAATATTATAATTTGGATATCTATAAACTATATATAAAATAAGCGTACCTATATCTAACAAAAAACTTATTTTTAAACATGTCACAGTGGAGAAGTGAAGATCTGTGACTAAAACATTATTTATATCATTAGAAATGAATGCATAAATGCCATCATTTTGGTGTTTGAATTTATTTGAGAAGAATGGTGTGTAGTTATGTAATTTAAACATATTATGATCAATGTTCTGCAGTCCTAGCCAATCCTGTGTTAAAATTATTATATTTATTTTAAAATTTACATTATCTATTAATATACATAGTTCCTCGAAATTTTTTGTTATGCTACGTATATTCAACATTAATACATTTAAAGAATTTTTATTAATATTATTCCATGGTCCACTCAATGTTTCATACCCATTATAATTATTGTTACAAATTAAATTAATATCATTCAGTAGCATAAGTAATAAAATGAAAAGTTGTATAGATAATGAAACAGTTTAGTGAAAGAATAAGTAAGATAGATATACAATATGCAACAGATAATAATGATAATATACGTTTAAGTGCTTTTTTTTGTTAAAAATAAAAATATTTTGAGATTTATGATAGAAACTATTAGTGTCCTTGTAAATAATAAAGATAAGATATTTGGCTGCTTGTAAAAGGTAATACGAAAACAATAAAAATATGGTACATAGAGTAGATAGAAATGACTTAATACAACAATAAAAACTAATTTTATACTGACTGGTTTAAAGAAGAATGTAATATAGTTTTAAAGGTCGCTTCATTTTCAACTGGAATAATTTTGGAAGCGTCATTTTTACGTAAGAAAATTGTTTCCTCTGAGGTCCAAACATAAATATGTGAAAAAGCTGTTTGCTTTTTTTGAATCTCTTGCTTTTTGAATAAGAAGTTTTTCTCTGATACTACATTTTCTCGGATATATATATGATCGAGTCAGAATCAAAACCCAAATATTTGGTGGAGAAATTCTTCTTAATTTTTCGTGCTCTTAGAAACTTTATTTTATCAATATGATTGACGAATTTAATTACTGATGGATTGATAGTTTAGACGACGAGATTTTATTCTAAAACAATCATTTATCATGGAATCTTAAACTTTAAGGTTTAGTTCATGTCCAATTTTCTTCACAGTTTCAAAATGTTTTCATTTGTGGTTTCTAGGACATCATCAATAATAATTTCGTTGGAAATGAATTTTTGCTCAAGATGTACGATTTTCGATTGTAAAATAGAAATTTTATTGGTTAATGTGACATTTTCAGATATTACTTTATTTAGTTTTTCTTCAAGATTATTAAATCATTGGTTAATATCATGTTTATATGATATCTAACTATTATTTATAATATCGAGCATTTTTTTGACATCCACTAAAGTTAAATTACCTTCCAAAGTTTTGTTATTTAATGGAACGCTTTTACAATATATGATTATATTTCTGTAAATATTACTTTATATAGTATCAAGATAAATATTACTTTTGGACGAGAATTTCTATACAAAAATGTGTTTGCAGAAAGCGAAAAAATAAAAAATAAGAATCATATGCTTCTTCGTTCTGCTCAGAATCTAAAATAATTTTATATCTATAAATAGCACAAAAACTAAATATACCTATAAGAACAGCAAACTATCAATTAAAGGTATGTTGATGGTTTACGAATTCATAAATATAGATTTTTATTGCTATTAGTAATTTTATTGTATAAAGATATTTAATACCTAACATACACTACACACACATACAACACGCTCAATAATTATCGAGCACCCAACGTCCAACATCATTGAATAACATTTGTTAAATGTATAACATAATCGGAGATTATTATTATTGCATATTGTAGCTCCACTCAGGATCATTTTATAGAAGAAATTTCTTTCGATCGCAATACGCCCAGCAAGAGCATCCCACCCAAGGAGCGAAAAATACCTATGTTATGTAATATGTTCGGTTTTTTTTTAATGAACCACAAAATTTCTATTCATAAATATGTTTACTCAACGAAAAATAAACTACTCAAATACAGAAATCATCTACATATGTATAATGATAATATGCAGATGATTATTAAAACACACGTTACGAAGTTTTCAAATGAATTCTCAAAAATTAAATCGGAATTATTGAAGCGTGAAACCGCGAACGTGTATACCGAAGTAATATGCGCATACATGATTGCAATGTGCAAACAATGGTGTTTGCGAAATTTGAAAATCAAATCGAATATGAATATTTAGTTTGAAATAAAAAATAATTCGCAATAGCCGATGACCGACGTCAGAATTTAACCAGAACCGTGTTATTGGTATAGTGGCCAATTTAAAATTCCTCCGGCCACCATAGAGTGTTGAAATAAATTTGCATAACTAATAAGTTGTTTGCGATAGTTATGATATTTTTATACGAAGGGATATAATAAAAATATCAAATATCGTATTTTGAAAAACATAATTTGTTATGAGTAATTTCTTTGAACGATTTAAATTATGTTCTAAAATGTTGCTGTTTTTGATTTATATCCTACCAATAGAAGAAAATAATTAAAAACTACTTAATAATACAACGAAATGTTTTAAAAAAATGTCGAAAAATACTCTAAAGAATGTTTAAAGCCTAAAAAATAAAAATGCAACAGTTTTTTAAATGCGCAGGTCATAATATCATATTTTAAGCCCTATACTTATAAATTATACTACCTATGGACCACCATCACTCTGCGTAAAAAAAGTATTTAAAACGATTTTTTAGATTCTGGGCTAAAGCTAATATTTTTACATTGATGTTTATTTTTAGATTCTGAGAGGAACAAAGATGAAAACCATATATTTTTCACTTTTTTTAAAACGTGGCTGACAAGATATGGCACGATAAAAATTAGTACAAATTAGTGCATAAATGTTGATTTACGATAATTAGAGCTGCTTTATTTTATTTTATTTTATCGTGATTTGAAATTATTTATGGAGTATTCATTAGGTGTATGTGAGTATATGAAAATCAATTTTCGTTTTTCGTAAATATTGTACGAAACAAAATAATTTATAGTTCAGTTCTCCAAAACTTAATTATTATTATGTATTCGTTGAAGCTCCGTTCAGAATCGTTTTATTGAAGAAATAATTTATTATTTCATTGAAATTTAACCCACCTACATACCCTTTAAACATAAGCGTAATTAGGACAAAATATTTGGGCTAAAATGGCTAAAATGTGATTTACCCCCCACAAAGTACATTGACCTTCAGCAATCTTCAAAAAATGTGAGGGGCTATGAGTGGTTTTTAGGGGGCTTATTTACGCCTATGCCTCTAAATCCCACACTTGAGAAGCGAATAATATCCATGGTGTGAGCATGTCCGACTTTTTTACAAACTAATGTTATTGGTTTGTCTATGTGACTCGTAACGAATGTAACAGTGACAGTGACATACTCACCAGAGGTTAAATACTTGCACCGGTTAGAACATGCCCAAACACAATTTATTGTTACGTTTAATATTCTTATAACAATCATTCCGAACGATAATCTTGTTAGAACCGAGTACGAAAAACATATTTACTTAAGTATATATCTACGTAATAAAGTGTTATTATTTCACACACCTCTTCGCATCGATAAAACGGTAAGTAAAGAACCGAATATTTCGATTTTTTAAGCTTCATCGCTTCTATCGTTTTGATATGAAATAAACTGTTCAAATGTTTATTTTCGAGTTAAGTAGTTATGGCAACTTGGTGTTTTGATTGTCTCGTCAATTAGTCCGCGTGCGCGTATTATCATAATGCCGCATATAAATTCGAAATGTTTGTCGTCAAAAGTGTTTTAATATGTTAATTTTCAGCCCGGAACAGCGCGATTTATTACGTTGAAGTTAACGATTAGGTCGCTCATAATGAAACAATACATTGTTTTCAATCACTCATTGTGATGCGTTTTTACCACGTTAACAAAGTACGCAGTAAATAAGCAAATTTTACCGTGTCAGTGTGTAGCAGCAGTATACACTTAATAATCATTACCAGGGCTCGAGACTTCTAGCATTAAAAAACCATGAAATATGCGCTATAATATGCCTTAAAAAATGGTAAAATATGCACTATAATACGCTCAATAAAAAAATTAAATATACTTAAAAAAGTTTAAAAAAATGTGTTTTGATTATTTCAAATTCTAAAAATATTTATTTTTATAATCTACTTCTTAAAAATATTTCCATATACTATTGTCTTACTAAATACTAAATTCGTAAGCAATACGTGTTCATTAAAAAAAACAATTAAGATACGAGATACAATTAAAATTGATATATTCCATACTACTGGAATATTTTTATACATAGATAAATAGATAAAATATAAATTACTTAGCAAGTGGCGGCGTGGTATCGATAAATTTGGTAAAGCCACGTTTATATTATAAAAGCGAACGAACAAAGTAGTTTTTAGGTCGAATTGGTGTCTACACTGAACAATCTTAATGTGAACGCAGTTTTTGTTGAATAGGAATTTAAAGCAACATTTGCCGCTCATTAAGAACAAACCACAAAATTATTTCATTTTTTTCAGATTAACAAATTATATGCAAAAAAAATAGCATGATACTTATGAAAATAGCAGAAAAAATTCAAAAACCCTAAAATATGCAAAAACATGCACTGAAAACTTTAAAAGCTGCATTTCTTTTAGTATGCAACGGATTTGTAGCTCACTCTGCTATTTTTTAGAGTTTTATAAACAAATATGCAAATGCTAGATGTCTCGAGCCCTGATCATTACTCATACTAGGGCTTCAGACTTCGGTATGTAAACGCAGCTATACTTTTTTAAAAGCAAACAATTTGCTTTGAAAATATTGTCTGTAAGCTTATTATTATTATTTTTTTTTTCATCGGTAAAGAGATTAATATTTCGGTTATGAAAATAACTAGAAAAACAAAATTGTGGGGGGGGGTGTTTTAACTTTCTAGGGTATCCCCCTGAACTCGCCACTGATTTTATCATAAATAATATGGTTTTGTGCTTGCTAAACTTTTCTTTTTTAACCGTTTTTGCGAGACTGATTTCCGTAACGCTTTCGTCATCGTGGTTACGAATAATAAAAATAATAAAATTATTCTCAAAAATATAACATAATGATTCGTAAATTTTCCTTATTTTATTCCTTCTTTTACTTATTTTTATTTTATTAAGTTTTAAATTTGAAGATCAACAAAATTATCATGCAAACCTATTAGTTTGTCATTTTCTTTAATATTATTTTATGTTAATGTATCAGCGTACAATATTTTTATCTATTGAGGCTTAATCTATTATTATTATTTTTATTATTGTTAAACATGAATTTATATGTATCAATTCAAAAGTTTATAACCGTCATTACAAAAATGTTGTGCTGTATTACATAGACAATTCATTCTTCATGCATTCCATTAAAATTTAAATATAAGATATTAATACAATTAGGCAGTGATTACTATGTATGAGATATGGGAAGGTGCAATCCATTCATTTCAGTAAGCGTTTCCTATCCCCTCCTTATTTTGTTTTAAATTGTACGTGTATATAATTACTGATTATATTTAAATTTGACAAAAAGTTATCCAAATAGTGTGCACAACATGTAAAATATGAGTGTCCATATCACAAATAAATAAAAATTCTGTCCATTAATAAACTTCAATATTCTCACATGATGTGATAGAAATTCATGAAACGATTACCCATATCGTGAGGTGCAGTTATACAATGTGGATGTGAAATATTACTGTTATAGTATTAAATGGCGTTATTTTGTGAATACCTTCATAATTTATGCATTAATCAAATCGCATTGGTTGAAAAAATATGAAACTTAAAATAATTTATCAAGATATTTTATGAATTCCCAATCACTGTTCATTTATAGCATATACATTGAAAGTTATTAAAACTAGATGAAATTGTAATTGAACCTAATCCAAAAAAACTTCTTAGTTTTTTTTTTAAGATGGTAATTTGTGGTGACGCCCAAAGTTAAAAAGAATAATATTATGTTGTTCTCTTCTCTGGTTTTTTGCAGTACACCTGAGACCTGAATACCATCATTTTACATGTTGGGCAAAATCCTTAAACATTTGATTGTTGAAAACCAATTCCAAATTCATTACACAAAATACTATATATAAATGTATATATACACTATATACAATATACTATACTAAATTTAAAAAAACACTTAAGTATGCATGTAAATATATCTAATAAATATTAAAATATACCTTAAAGAAGTAAAAATATGATATTTTAAAATTTAATTATTAATAAAAATGTACACTAAATTAATACATAATTTTAGTCTTTAGATTCTGAACGTAGTGAAGAAGCTATTGTTTTTACAATGATGTTTATTTTTTTTTCTGTGAACACTATTTCGTATAGATCTACTGGTCTAAAAGTCTTAATCAGCAACTTTTTGAAACTAGATTTTCCTCTAGTTGTTACTTTAAAGAGGTTATTTTTTTAATTTCTCAATTCTTCGATTTTATTTTTTTGGGAAAAACTACCCAAAATTTGACAAAAAAAGCGTCGGGAAATAAATGTGTTATTTCTATATTGGTAAAAAGCAAAAACTAGCTTTTATATAAATAAAGTTGGTTTCTAAATTTGATTTTTTAAACAGTCGTGATTGTTATATGGACCTATTGCATTGAGATTTTAATTCAGAAATAACTGATATAAGACAATCGTAACTTTCTCCCTTATTTTGGTAATTTCGTTATTGAACAACGGATGGAAAGCATTTTTAAAATGATTTCTGATTTTAAATGTATTTGTTTATTTTCATCATCCAAATATGATTTGATTAGGATTTTTTTTTTTTTAATATGCAAATGCAAAATATGTTTCTATGTCATACCTAACGAATGTTCAATTTGGTCTTCAATGTGCACGGGCAAAATAAATATTATGAAAGAGTCATAAACATTCTTACCCTAATCATAAAGCATAATAATGTGTTGTGCAGATGTATTATTTATTACGTTCTTTTTTTCAAGACTCAATTACGATAGGCACTGCATATACGATTTATCACTTACTTGCTAGTTCACGCATACACGTCGAATTTCAGATGGGTTCCGAACACGGTTTTCCGGTGTCACGGAAAATTGATACGTTGATAACGGGTCCGGAAGCTCGTTTAGCCATGGTAAAAAAATGGAGTTTATTTTATTTTAGTTTTTTATGCATAAAAAGCGGCATCATCACTTTTTGATATTAATAGAACGATTGCGTGACAAACGGACATTTGTCGAACTAACCGGGAAGTCGTAAACTATTTCGAAATTCACCCAGTCCCGAACGCGAAACCTCCCCCCCCCCGTGCTACAACCATACTGCGTTCTGTACAGTATAAAATATTAAAATATTAAGTACGTAGATATACCTCTATTATACGTGTTTTCCTTCAAACAGTAGTGCAATACTGTAGTTGTAGTACATCAAATCGAGGGAAAATGGAAAACTTGCCGACACATAAGAATGGTTTAGAAAATTTTGAATATCAAATCACCGTCAGTGACAAGAATTTTTGTTTTTTAATATTTTATACCACTAAAGTAATTAAAACACATAAAAGAAGTAAAGTAAAGCAAAGAGAAGTAACGTTTAGTATAGTCAAAAAACCGGACATACTCCACATCATGAGTATTCCAAACTCCTTGGGTCAGATAATCTTGGTGGGTGTATTGAATTTTAAAGAAACGATAAATTGTTTCTGTAATTACGCGTTTCTGAGTGACATATGTTAGTAATAAAACGAAAAATAATAGTCGTAATTTGCAACACGCCCATCAACAGTATTTGACCCGAGCAGCAAAGAATACCCATGGTACGAAGTTTACAACAATTTATTTCATTATGATAATCGAATCCATGATTTGTATCTGTATTATTGGTATATCTTGGATATTTATACGAGTATGTTTAAAATTGTTAAGTATTTAAATTCATCTATAATTAGGTATTCTTGACATTTTCTAAATTTTAGAAATATTACTTTTGGAATAGGTTATAACAGAATAATCCGTGTTCATTCGTGAAAATGATTAATAATGGCATGCTTTGAAGTTTAAAGCTTTTATTATTAAATATTGTTTTTAAAACCGACTTTTAACAAAAACATAAATATGAGTTTATAATATATAATGTATAAACTGGTATATAATTATGTGCTTTAAAAATGATTTAAATGGTTAACTTTTATGAAAATTATACCACGTGTAAAAAAAAAAAAGTGAGGAATCTTTTTATAATAGAAAATTTCTACGGGATTAAGAATTAAAATATGTTTTAGGAGATTTTGATTGAAAAAAAAAAACATTATTTGACTACAAAAAAAACAATTTTCATGCTAATTGCTAATTTTAACCCTTAAAGGTTATAAAAATAAATTATAAAATCTGCGAGATTTATATGGGTTAGACACATTTGCTTGTGAGATTGTGTAAAATTTTCAGTTAATAATATCAAGAATTCAAAATTTTATTGGATGAAAACTTACAGAAAAAAGGTAATTCATAAATTCTATATTTAGCCATATACTAGTCCTCAAAAGTGGTAAAATTATTTCCATTTTGTGAACAATATTGATTATTATTGGTGAACATTTCAAGTTTTTTATCTATTCTTTTGAAGTCATGGCTAAATTACTGAAATCGACTTTATAAAATTCTCATTTACGGCATAGTTTTCCCTTTTTAACAGAATTTTTTGGCAGTTTTTGGAAAAACACTGACAATTTCGAAAAATAACGTTTCGTAAGTATTACAGGGATTGATTTATTATCTAATCTATTTATTATCTTTTGGATAGATATTTTAAAAACAAAAAAGTGTTTCCATAATGTGGAAAAAAAAAATAAAAAATATTATACAACCTTAAACCACTAGCTTCTTCACTCCACTTAAAATCTAAAACAACGTAAGTTTCTTTAATAAAACAAAATGATAAAAGTAATATATAACAATTAATGACTTAGAATTAAGAAGTGCGGGTACTTGCTGATAACTTGATAGTGACTAGTGAATAATTCAAAACTTGTTTGATATATGTACTTATAATGTATAAATTTTATAAATTGTATAAATGTATTAATTATATTTAGGCGCAGAGTAATAAACTAGTAGGTACCAATATTGCTGATATCAATGTATAAATATTGAAAACTTAAAAATTTTCAACGTTTTGAAAATACGCTCAAAAAAAGGTTATCATGAACATTGACATCGTTAATAATAATACATAATAATAATAAACATTTTTCCGGATTTAAAATTTTTGTACATTCGGTTTAGATTTTCTATAAACATTTTGTCAGTTTTAGCTCCCACAACTTCGGAGCTCTGGATGAAAGAGTTTGGTTATGAAAATATTTTATTTAAATTGCGCTGGAATGGGATATGAAAAATATGCTGGACTGGGAGAAAGAAGTGCTGTGAGGGAGAATATCCGGGTAAACAGATTTCCGAGTAAAAAGGTTCGAGCAAACGGCGGGAAAGTCAGAACAAAGAGTTTTTAGTCTGCCCCACGTCCTCTTTTGCTTTTTCAATATCTAGCTGCTATAAATAATGAGTTTAATAACAGTTAAAAAACCAATAATAACAATATCCTTTTGTTTGTAAACGGTGGGAAAATTATGTACCGAAGCGTTTAATAATAGTAATAACGGGTAATAATAATATTATAATGTATGCCACTATTTCTGAACTTTTGAATTTCAAATTGGAAATAATATTTGAAAAATGTTATTATTATGTGATACGGGTTTGCCGTACGTATTTTATGACAAAAAAATTCAATATATTAATATTAAACTTAGAAATTTGAAATCTACAATTCATTAATTAAAAATTTAATTCTAAACACGATAAAAAACATTTTGTGATGGAATTTATTTTCACGATGTGTCTATATGTCGCTGGTGCTCAGACACAGATGTGGGCAAAGCATTTTTTTTCAATATTCGTACACTTTGGAAAAATCGTATCCAAAATAATATACTAAAACCTGAATCACAATAATCATAAAACATAAAAGAGACTATATAGTTACGAATGGAACAGATATTGTAAACGATTTTCGAACTTACATTCAAGAACTTATACACCCAGTCTTTGAATTGTGAAAAAAAATAAGAGGAATTCATACGTCAAAAGAAAATAGCGTCTCCAAAAAATTATAATGTCTCATTCTCATAAACCCGTGGGGAATTCGCCCTTCCCCAACATCCATTAATAATTCACTTTCTATAATTTATTCAGATATAAATTACTATTTCTTTTATTTATAAAAAATATCAGCATTGAAATTGTACCTATGTATAAATTAATTAGAACTCTATTTTGGTGAATTTACTTTAATTCTAATTCAAGAAACCTGCTAGTGTTGCAAACAATTTTTTTGGAAAACTTACAATCTAATAACTGAAAAATACTGGGAAAATACCAAAATATCATTGAATTTTGCCCATTTTAATAAAATAAAACTTAAATAATTTCGTCAATTTACTTTGAAATTATAATAAAATGATAGGTTTAAAATAATTAATAATGATTATTTTTATTTCATAATAAATGGTAACATAAAATAATAGATTATACATAATACGACGATAATAGTTATGATGTTGAAGATTTGAAGTCTCATTGCATTGTTGGATTTAGCGAGTCAAAAAACGTGGCGTAAAATGACATCGAAATTCTATAAATGAATAATTACAGACATATCTGTGAAATAAGCCCATTGAATCTGTTATATCAATTATTGACATAAAAATTATATATCTCCATATTATTTTGGCTTTAGTAACATAATTTCAAATCCAAATTTTAAATTCTGAGCTGTACTATACATGCACGGCCAGAGAAAACATTGAGCCAGATTCCAAAAAAAAATAAGGCCCCTCGCTAAAATAATATAAATATAGAATTATTAAAAATATCGATTACAGAATTTATATCCAAAATGTGTATATTAATAAAAGAAATTCGGAAAAACATCAGATTCTTCAGGATTGAAAAATGGAAAAATTACCTAATCTATGAGAAAGGAGATCCAGTGGACTGGAAAAACTATATAAGGATACCAAATGCATGCTATAAATCTTTGCCAACTGCTAAAGTTTCGACCTGAAACTTTTTGGATCGAAATTCGCCTCTAGATGGTACTTTTGAGGGGTTATTTTTCGAAAGTTGTTATCTCAAAATTTGAGAAAAATTACCAGAAGTCTGACAAAAACTCCTTAAAAACTATATTTTTAAATCCAAAAGTTATTGAAATTTAAATATAGGTAGATAATAATATGAAAAATGTTTTTGGGCAAAAATTTTTAAAATTTTTGTATTATAAGGAATATATAAGTACATATATAGGGTGTATCACGAAGATTTGACATATTTCAATGCTCTTCCTGTATAAAATTGTCAGATCTTCGAGGTACACACTATATATGTATATTGTGTATATAATATGTGTATTTTATAGGTTTCTTTGTTTAGATGTATGTATGTTATGTATGTCTATGCGTTTATGTATGATGTATATATGTGTGTGTAGGGAAATAAATATTATATATAAATGTATATGCGCACGTAGACGGAGTCCACAGAATTAGTTTAGCATAGTAAATAATTTTAGGCCTGTGGGAAAATTAGGATTAAGTGTCGATGAGGCAAATGAGCGGAGACAATAAAAAAATAATGTTCTAGGAATCCTAAGTCTCTACTACTATAGCAACGCTCAGGTAGTTTTAATTTAAATTTTTTTTATAATGTTAAAGGCCAAAGAAAAGGGTCCCTTCGGAATCGATCGAAGTCACCGTCTATTCGGAAAGACGACGGGTTCGTCAGTTCCGGTGTAGAGCTCACTTCGGCGGGTAGCTGATTTTAAGAATATCTCTGTAAGTTAATAGAGTTAAGATATTCATTTTGTTTTATATTCTTTAAGACGGTTAGCCTGAAACTGTAATAGAATATATCAAAATGAATATATTTTGAAATAATAATAAACTTTATAATTTTTATACATTTTATTAATAATTAGTTACGATAATTACATAATTTACAAGATTTACAAATATATAATATATTACTATACATACTTATATTAAAAAAATATTTATATCATTATTATACACTTTATAGCAAACAAAAATAAGTTAAAATGGTTTTATCATTTTATATTTTATCAAGATAAACATCATTTTATTTTTATCTAGATAATATTCACTTTAATTATATTTTGTCTACCTACATCTCAGATACATTTTTACAAAATATATTTTATATATAGATACATTTTAAATTATTATCTTTCGCGCGCGCGCGACATCCTCGGTGACGATAAATTCATTGGACAAAATCCATAGCGTTTTAATAATAATTCTGAACGATGCGTTTTTGTGTAGTGGATGCCGCGAATTGATTTCACGTAGACGTTTTACGAGTACGTATATTAGAAATGAAATATCATTGAAACGCGCGCACATGGTAATATTTTAATTATTTTTTCCAATCATACGCCGTTATTTATTGTGCGGAATATTATTTATTTGACAAACACGACGTCTGCGCCGCCGCCGCCGTCCTGTACCGATATATGACTCGCCATTAATACGATCCTGAAGCTGCGATATCCCATCGGACTATTACGGGGGCGACGGGAAACCCTTTAAATTTAATCGTTGCCCGCTAATTTCGGGACTTTTGTTCGTGTACGAGCAGTGAGCACACAAACATTTACCAGCAGCGCGTATACATTATAAACGTCTTAAAGCCGATTAGTTAAATTATTTCGCGATCTCGGATTTGCAGCGCGGAGAAGGGTATGGTGGAATAATAATTGCAGCTATAAATCGTCGGTCACGTTGAGATGAAACGACCGATTTCTATTCCCTCCCCACCCCATTCGTGATGTTTTTATTCCGCGTTCAGTGCACTACGTCGTTTGAATTCCGCGTAAAAATCATTTAATTATCAGTAGGTGGTTTCCGATGTTTTATTCGATTAAACATCAAGTAGACAAATAGTGCGGATTTTTTAAATTTTTTTGTAATAAATCTATCTTTTACCCCTACAGACAAACAACTACCCCTCAACTCACAGCGGTGTGCCTGAGTAAAATTTTCAAGTGTGGAAAAATACGAAAATCTCTCGAAAAACATGAAAATAATTCAGATTCCAGTAAGTACCAATTCGGTTAATAAATAAAACAAAACTGTTAAGGTATTCATTGCTTCAATTTTTTAATGTAAAAAATGTACACCACGCACAACCCCCCTCCCCTTTGTAATATTATGTGCTTTTGCTTATTACTTAATACGTTGTCCAATCATCAGTTGACTGATTTTATGTTTTCCTTTTTTCTCTAGGCAAGTCCAGTATTCTTGGACCACTCTCACAAACACGCCACTGTATGACTGTTTTTTCCTTTTTTATAAACTTTTAAGATCAAAAATCGGCTCTGTATATATATATATATATATATATACAAAGCTATACATATATTAGGAATGACACTTTTCGAAACCGGGGTAAACATCAAATACTTGAGTATAAATAAACTTTTAAATATGCTGTAAACTAGACTTTAGTGAAATTGATTTTGATTCAGAGATTTTTAAATCTTGATTCAGAAGCATGCTCAGGAATTTATAATGATATAATGATATAAATTCAATACAATTTTATAACTCAGAAAGTAGTGGACATAATCTCCACTTGGCACTCTTCAGAATTGTCTAAAAAGTAATGATGATTAATTGATAATTGTATAAGACATAATATGCAGTTCAATTAAAATTTACGATTAACATGATATTGTATTCTGTAATCTGGAGCAGTACGCTAATAATGGAGGATGCAATGAATGCACGTTGCATCCGCAGTAGCGCAATATTTACCAAAACACAATTTATAAATTGGGTATATTTTTAAGTTTAAATAGAAACAATAAGCGAGTAAAATATTTTTAATTTCACTATAGTTTTATATGACTTCAAATCTTGTGAAATACGCAAAAAAATAATTTTGTTCCATATTAAATATATTCTAGCCCATTTTCACATATTGTATGGTCGACATTTTCAATTAATTTGTAAATAATAATAAAAAAAAAAAAAAAATGACACGACCACCAGACACGAAAAGAAAAATGAAAACTATATATCAGCTCTTCGTCTTGATGCATCCATCACGTTTTTTTAATGCGGTGGATAATAGCAATATGACAAATTAAATAATAATAATAATAATAATAATAATAATAATAAAGGTAAAATATGAAGTAGATACACGTTGTCATGAAATAAACAGCTCGTTTAAAGGAAAAATAACATAATATACCTATTACATTAACACCGCGTATTCATTATAAACGCGAGTAATTTATTTCACTTCCAAACATAAATGCTAATTAAAACACTGTGTTACGGGTGTACTATATATTTGCGTTACGACAAAGTGCGTAAAATAATTTTTATTTTATCATCGCACATTTATCTACTTGGCGTTTTTTGTTTGTGTAGCGTCGAGTTCCATATTCACGCCGATCACCGCCAACAACAATATTTACGTGAATAATACGCCAATTAAAATCAATAAAAACAATAATATAATACTTATCGCATATCGCATTTGGGTCGTACTCGGTAATTATTAATCGTCAAAAGTAAGTACCCAATTATTGTAAAAATAAATAGTATAAATACGATTTATTCTTTGCGTACTTGGAAATTATTGTTTTTTGATCCATTGTTTATGGCGTCAAACGAATATTTTTATTGTTATTAACAATATTATACACATGCTGCAGCGGCGTATCTAGAACTTTGTTGAGAGGAGGGGGGAGATATAAAATAATATTCTGTAAAAATCAAACAAAATGAAAAGTGAATAGAAAATAATTAATATAAGAATAATTAACTATTACATTTGATATGAAATGGAAAATTAATTATAATTTTGATTATTTCTTTAATCACATCGTATATGTTAATTTTTAAATTATTATATATAATTATTATATTTAAATTATTTGTAATCCATTCAATTTACCCCAAAATTAAATAACTACTCATATCTAATTAGTTAGATACCTATTATAGTTTATTTTGGCATGTTTCTAACAGTTTAAAATTCTTTATAACGATTCTGCGATAAGTTTTAATAAAGTTAGTGTTTTTACAATAATGTTTAATTCTTTTTTTTCTGTAAATACCAGTGGTGTTTTGGAGGGTATACGCGGGTATACGACGTATACCCTGGCACCAGTTTACTGATTTAGCGTATACCCTACAAAATGACAACAGATACGTGGGTATACGCACGTATATACTTTAAAAATTAATCAAAGACAAAACTGAAATAAAAAATATTAATTACCTATTTTCAAAAAAAAATTGTACGTCTTAATCTTTGACAAATTTTTTGAAAAATTTTCGTTTGTTTATTAATAATTGATTATCACATTTTTATTTTATATC
>JAIPRM010000560.1:0-44744 GCA_025469315.1 Stegophylla sp. TES_Ste_2020
GATCAATTTTGAGTTAAGTACAGCATTTTGAAAATTTCGGAAATATCTAACTTTTTGTTAGTTTTTATGTAATAAAATTTTTGATTTTTGATATTAAGACTTGAAAATTTAATATTATGTCACTGACTTATACGTCTACTTGACCTGAAAAATACTCGAAAATCGTTGGTCAAATTTTTTTTTTATAACCGTTTGAAGTTAGAATTTCGACGTAATTCGTTAGTTTTACCTAAAATCACGCACTTTAACGTACATATAAGAAAATTGTTGTATATATTCTAAGATCTTAATTATTTCACCTGACATATACTTATCCCAGCATGTTTTTAAATATTCTTGTTTTTCTAATTTGACTTTTCATCGAATGTTGTAAATATTTTTATTTAAAGCATTGCATTTTGTGTTAGTTTCTACTTGAATTTGTTGTAACACTAATGTGTTATAATGTCCAAAGCAAACTGATATTTGAAAATATGATAGAGTGACCGATAGCCGACCTGCAGTAGGACAGAGTTCAACCATCTAAGTTGATATAAAATTCCCTATAGAATAATGTTTATCTTAATCATTACAATTTTATCTTTTATATTGTTTTGCACCGTCCGTTAGTCACTTGTTCAATAATTGAACCCTCAGTACTACGTTGATCCACTACCGTATCTCACTAATTATCTCTAATCTAAAGATAAATGATAAATAAAATACGAAAAATAATAATCCCGATCACAAAATTTAGAAATAAAAAAAATATTGTCTCGCTCAAACACATTACTTCTATTATACGGGTAAAAAGGCAATTCGCTCAAACGCAAACCGCCCTATATTTATACGCGTGGTTTTAGTTATATTTGTTCGCTCTTCGTCGAACGTTCAATTGTAATATTGTTATAAAACACAATTTATCACAAAACTGTTTTTGACATACGAATAATTGTCAAAATCATTTAGGAAAATTGA
The DNA here is from genome assembly GCA_025469315.1 of Stegophylla sp. TES_Ste_2020. Lineage (NCBI taxonomy): Eukaryota > Metazoa > Arthropoda > Insecta > Hemiptera > Aphididae > Stegophylla > Stegophylla sp. TES_Ste_2020. The sequence goes on from JAIPRM010000560.1 coordinate 958, forward strand.
ATTCACGCTTTATTATTGAGACAATATACCATTAAGCGTAAATTGTTATCATAAATATATAATTTTGTTTTCCGTTTAGTCTGCGTGTAAGTGTTAAAGTCGACATTAAATGTAATCATCAGTTCGTTTATAGGTATTGTAGTAAATATTAAATTATATTATATTCTGTGTAGATTTGCTTACGTTGTGTAATGACTTAATTAAGAATTTATAAACGTTATTTTTAAAACAGAAATTTTATAGTTTTTTTATTATATAATATATATATATAGGTTAGGTTAGGTTAGGTTATAAAAATATGTATATATATATATATATATATATATATATATATACATATTTTTTTTGTTGAAAGAAGTTACAAGTTATAGAACAGTGGAAAGATTAATTTAGTTGTTTTGGTTTTAATTCGAATCGCTCTTTATTAACGAATAAAGTGCGACGATTATTTTTAAGTTTCAGAACGTATTGAAAATTAAATTCTGAAATGCCCAAAGTTTATACACTCTACGAATTAACGCAGACAATAAACACGGGTTTAAACGTTGTTGCATTAAACATATATAATGCATAAACGCGTAAACACGCACATAAATATTAATTGCAAAAGTTCTCGACGGGACGCCATTTCCACGTAAACACCAAAATTAATAATAATTGTAAACTAAATACATCGTTTGTCGATCGAAATCACTTCCTTTCTCACATAGCGAGGCTTATTTTTGTGTGTTATAGGCTATAAAAAATAATTAGTTAGGATGCTCTTAAAATTTTATAATTAGCAGAGGAGCTCTATCCCCCTGCGCACCCTTCCAATTCGACAATTCGAGAACTAGTTATAGCACAATACATAATGAGTGGCAGAAAAATACAAGTGTTTAGAGGTAAAATTGTGTGTGTTTGTGTAGATGCAGTCTGTTTTAACGATGTAATCATATATATTATAGTATATAAACAAATTTAAATTTACCTCGACTCTGATTACTAGTCTATAACCACAGTTTGGTAGTGAAATGTTTCGTCCTCATTCCTTTTTAACCAATCCAATTCCTCACCTTGTTTCCTACACTCACATTTTGAAGGGAATAATATTAGTGATGTATAAAAAACAGTAAAAATAATAAAAAATAGTCTCTGTCGCATAATGACTGCGAACTGATATTGAATTGCATAATGAATGCGATTCTCATGTGTCTGTTTTGACCTAAATCGACACCGGTGAATCAATTCCGAGGCAATTGCGGGGAAGCATATATACGAGTTGATTTTCTGGTCGTTCTATGGATGATGGAGATACTTACTAATTAGTAGATAATAATATGCTGTCGGAAATACAATCAAAAACATAACATATTAAATGTCACTGCAGCAATTTAACAAGAAAATGAAACAAATTGAGCAAAAATAAGTATTTAAGGAAGGGAAGCGACGAACAATTATTGCTAAAATCTCATTTGTAGATAATATATGTTTGTATACGTGTTTCCAATAATTACCCTCATAAAACATACGACGATGATTTCGAAATACAACTCGATCTAATTCGAAGTCGAATAAATACCCACTAAAACGAAACGTTTTAAAACGAGACCAATCGGCCGATTATCTCGCGGTGGTGACTCAATGGATAATGCTAATATAATTTGAAGTTTGAGATACAATTCCTGTGTCCCTATGCGAATGAACCCGTTACCAGGTAGGAGGTACTCGTAATATAATAGCTGAATATTAATGTAACGAATTTATAACGACATTATAAACGTGTAAATGTTTTTATTAATATTGTCTTTTTAATGAAACAACTACTACTGTCGTGTGAATTCTACTTTTTATGCAACACACAATATTATATTCAATTTAAATATGAAAATTCTGTAACTGTCAGCAATAATGTAATAACAATAATGTTACGAGTCTATAGTTACGGTGAAATATCGGCTAGGTAGTAGGAATCGAAAAAAAAAAAAAATCGTTCGACCCTACGATAACCTTACCCTTATGACGGTTTATGCGCGAGAGTAGAGTTCAAACGAAAAAAAAAAATAATAATAAATACCGGGTTTCATAATAATATAATTAATCACTGGTGAAACACGCGCGTTATTGTTTATGATTCGACGTATACGCATTGACGTGCGTGACGTTTTCCCGTCGGTTCACGACCAACAGAGAACATTAATTTAGGGGTAAAAATATTATCGATTGATATTAATTTCACGTTTTCGAGTATATGTATAATGTATATATATTAATATAGTAATAATAATTGTTAGTAATAATTCGTTCGGTATACTCGTACTTATATGACGTATCACGGTCTCATAAATTCGTGATTACCGTAAATTATTATTTTGTTGTAGTTGTTGAAGTTTTAGCAGTTAAAGGCTTAATATGCTTACGAATATGTATAAAAAAATGATAAAATATGCATTAAAAAATGTTAAATATGCAAAAAATAAGTCAAAATTACAAGAAACAATTATTTTATTGAATACGTAAATATATAGATACAAAACCAAATTTAAAATATGCAAGAAATACATTTAAAACCTACAAATTTCGTCAGAAAACTGATTGGCGATGGCGTTTATAAATCTTATTAGACTGATAATATTGTTAAAAAAATAGATTTTCAGTATTTTTGAAGTCAAATACGAAATAAATATAATATACATATGTTTCATAAAAATATTATGTTTTATAATTCATGTTAAGTTGTTTCATTGAAACACCAATATTTTTTTAGACTTAATTTCAAATTATCGACGATTATTTGAAATATTTATGTTAAGAAATCAATTTTTTTTTTGAAAATGATTAAATATGCATAGTATACATTGGAAATCAATGAAATATGCACTTTTTCCCTAAAATTTCCTTAGTATACAAAATATGCATTTTCAAGTTATGATTTTATAATGTTGTTTTTTTTTTCTCTTTCTGTGAACACTTTTTCGTATAGAAATACTTGTCCAAAAGTTTCGATCAGTATCTCTAAAGAACCGGAATCACACCCAGATGGTACTTTAAAGATATAATTTTTCCAATTTCTCAATACTTTTTCCAAAAACGGGGAAAAACTGTCGAAAACTTAACGAAAAACGGCAAAATACGCCAATTACTGAAGTTTCCGTAAAACTGAAAATTACTTTTTGACATAACTTCTAAAATAATGCAGTTAGAGACTTGAAAATTTCATCAACTATTGAAAATAGTTACGAAAATATTTCATAAAAATTTCAACAAGATTTGATCAATTTTGAGTTAAGTACGGCATTTTGAAAATTTCGGAAATTTCTCATTTTTTGTTAGTTTTTATGCAACAAAATTTTTGATTTTTGATATTAAGGCTTGAAAATTTAATATGATCTCACTGACATGTATGTCTAAATGATCTGAAAAAATGTTCGGGGGTAATATTATTTACCGAATTCAATGTTTGAAATCTTATTAGGAAAATTTTTTTGAAAAACAAAAAATATTTCTAAGGTTTTTCTTACCTACATTTTTATGAAAATAATTTCCATTTTGTGTACGGAATAGTTTTTGTAACTATTGGTGAAAATCTAAATTTTAATAGTTCTATCGTTTTTTGAATTTAGATTTAAATAATCAAAACTGATAACGAAAAATTCTTGTTTTTTAAGCATAATGTTTTACTTACTGTTTTACTCAAATGCTCGGTACCTACTATTCTTTACGCTAAGAATAATAATTCAAAATTTCGAAAAACAACGTCTCTGAAGTATCGCAAATTTTACATTTTTATTAATAAACATGGCATTTTAGACAAGGGGGGGGGAGGGCTGATATATCACCCGGATCGACCCCGAAAATACGCCACTGGTCTGAGTTCATTCGTTCGAAGAGTGCACTCTGTTCATGGATAATTTTTTTTATTCTTTTTTTCCGAACTAGGCACCAGAACGTTATTTTTTTTGTTAAGGACTTCTAATTAAATAAATAATGTAGTTATTTACTTAGCCAGAATTAACACGAGAGTGAGCTTATGTGATGTTTTTTGAAGTTGAAAATTCTAAGTGATAAACATATTAAAATTCAACACTACTATGTCTAAACACTCCAAATTGACGGTTCCGGTATATGATTCATAAAAATCGTTTGTAATAGAGAGTCAGAACGAATTAAATCTCATTAAGGTCCTTGAATTAATCACTGTAATCAGAATTCACTTGTTGCATATTTTTTATCTCATTAAATTATTAAGATTCTGAATAAGTCAAAAACAGTTGGTTGTATAGACATTTTATTAGAATAAACAATGATGTTATGCGATAATAATTCAAATTATTATTCTTCACGTGCTCCCACTGAAAACGGTCAAATCGAATAAGATATTTGGCAACAATCCGGAAGAGAATTATTGTTGAAGTTGCACTTGACAAGGCATCGGTTGGTTATTGATTACCGCCAAAATATTATCGGCTGCTAATTGCGTTTTTTCCATAATAGCTTCTATTGTATTTCTCCCGGCGATGTGGGGTAAAAGAACTGGAAAACAATTAGTTTAAAATTGCAAAATTATTAAAATCGTAGTTCAAATATCGTTGTTATTTTTATCAACACAGATAACGTTTCAAAACCTTTTGAACATGCGATTTAGGTCACGCTTTTAAAACAGACTACACCCGAGATTGATAAAAGTTATTACGAATTAAAAAATAACATGTTTCCTGATTTTTAAATACATATCATAAAGATTGTCTCTAGTTGTAAAATAATACGTATGTACTCGTAAATTTTTTAAAGTACAACATTATTATGTTAAATAAATGAAAATGAATATTCATTGTAAGTGCATACCTAGCAGAATAATTTCGCCATTTCATTTATTAATCCTTTTATTATTACACAATATTCATATCAGTGGTTTCTAAACTGTGTACCGTGTCGACCTGAGGGCATCTCAACTTATACGACAATAAATAAAAATTATTTAGAAATATTTTGTAGTTGGTAATTCGTTGTTGATTGAAATTTGATTCAAGAAAACCATTTGAGTCTGTTACAAATTAATATATTATAGTAATAGTAGTAATAATTGCGAACAATGGACAGTATTTTCTGATTATCAAAAACCGTGTCCGGATTTTTTGTCAGTATCTATTTTTAACAATTAACTAATTCCTAGAGGTATTCATTCGCTTGAATGAGTGGAAACCACTGATCTATATTAACGTATTAAAATTATTAAAAATTACACATTAAAACATTTATTTTTATTCTCCGACTTTTCGACTCATTCGAGAAAATTGACAAATGCACTTAAATGTTCGTTTTTGCGGCGTTTACTGTACTGCCAATAATTATTACCTTGACTAGATTAAATTATTTATACTTTATACAATTCGTTTAACATAAAATATTGCTTCATACTTTAAAGCAGAAGGTACTTTATTTATTCAAACGCATTGGTATTTTCTGGTTATTGGACAATCATTATAATCTGCATTGAATGACAACGACGTTAACTGTGCACGGTTTAAAACTGGATATTTTATTAAAACGTCCCACGTGTAGGTACAGTAATATTTGACATGTATATACGTATGTACATAATAATATCATCATTATTTTGGTAAATTAGTAAAAAAAAAACCTCTTACCGACGTTTTCCATTGTCATTAAGGGGTTGTCGAGCGGCAAGGGTTCGGGCGTCATGACGTCTAATCCGGCTCCGCGAATACGTTTCTCACGTAAAGCGTCAATCAACGCGTCTTGATCGATTAACTCTGTAAAATAATAACGTTCATTAGCATAACACAATACTATAGAATATATATAGTTTATTTTTTCATCGCACGTGGAACACGTTAAATAGAAGCACTCTTCTGACGTAGGCACGTCGCCGTACACTATCTAAAGCCTACTATCCAAAGCCGACGACTATAGATAATAATTATTACTATAATTTTAGCAATTTCGTTTATCTATATAGTCATAACTAGGACTAGGATTTTAATGACCTAAAAAACTTAAAAAAAATGATCTTAAAATAACCTAAAAATGACCATTAAATAACTCAAAAATGAACTAAAAAAATGACCTTAAGACATTATAAAAAATGTATAATAATTTATTATTAAAATAATTAATTAGTAATTCGTATAAAATTATTTAAATTATAATATTATGAAAAATTAAAAAATATTTAAATGAAAAATTTTAATTATTTATTATCGAAGATTATTGTTGTAGTACCTAGGTATATAATTGATTTTTATTATTGATAGCGGGTATTTATTTAACAGACCATCTTTATAAAAATGAACATATTGAATTATGGTATTATTTCTGTAATAAATAAAACGATTAGTAATGAAAATAAATAAAAATAATACCTAAATTTTAACAAAGTATAAAAATGCTCTGAAAATTCAAAAAAATGACCTGAAACTCTAAAATGTAAAAAATGCAAAATTAAAACTATTTATTTGAACTCGTAGATTACCAAATCACATTTTGTGCTTGAAAAGCTATATTCTGTATATCATAGAAAAAAATAAAAATGCAAAATCCTATATTATCCTAGCTCTAGTGGTAACGTGTTAGATGTAATATTATTGTAAGTATTTATTTATTTTCAAAACGTTTCACGTTCTCGAGGGGATTAGACGAGGCGAACGACAGACCATTAGAGAGAAGTTTCAACGCGGTCTCGGGCCTATGTCAATAATAATTTACAGTGTTTTACGAGTTTAATTATTCTCGAAATATTTCTTTCCGCTCGAGCGTATGACGTGTATTAGCGTTTATGACGTAGATTTTGTGTGTGTACATGTAACAATGTTGACTCACTGCCGCGGCCCACGTTAATTACGATGGCGTTCGGTTTCATGAGCGCCAGACGTCGCTCGTTTATGGTAAACTCGGTTTCCGGAACCAATATTCCTGTCAAAATAATGAAGTCGCAGCGCCGAACCACGTCGTCGACGGATACCATCTGACCGCCGAGACGTTCCACTGCGGATGGGCACGAAAATAAAAAACAAAAACAAAGTAATAAAAAAATATTCAAATATCCAAAACTGCAAACGGGATCCGGACAACAGCGATAGTAAAATATTTATTTCACTGCCCTCTGGTACCGAATCGGTTCCCGAGCACCAACCCTACGTGCCGAATTGGTTCCCATCCGAAAAAGATAGTTAATCAGGTCTAGCCAAATTGGTTCACGTTTAATTACGCATATTTTCCTTCTCAATATTACAGGATCAGGACTGTCAACTTTAAAGTAGGTTTGGTTATAAATGTGCGTTAATGTGTGTTGTTAAAAAAAAATGATATAATATATACGATTTGAAAGTCAACTATAGGATTGTCGGAAAATTGGTACGGTCGTTTTGAACGCGATAGGTGAGTTGATTCCAGAGACCTTTTTCATGTATTAGTTGATTCCCGGGTCATTAAAAGGTACGTACGAGTTGATTCCCAGGTTATTAAGAGGTACGTACAAGTTGATTCTCAGGTCATTATATATTTTATTCAATATTTAGTAAAATATTCAGCCTATTATCATAACCCAAGAAACACCACGAGGAGGTTGGCTGACAATTTTCTCAAAAATGTTGTTTTTTTTTGTTTTTTCATATTTTGAAAATCATTCAATTTTTATTTATTAATTATTTATTGAATTATATTATATTTATTATTATTAAAAACATTTAGTAGTAATTAGGTAAAAAATTATTATTAAAAACATTTAGTAGTAACTAGGTAAAAAAATATAAAAAAATTTAGTAATTTGGTAAAAATTTGTAACACATTGTCTTTATAAATTGGTATCTGGTAATGAGATTACCATTATACCGTGACATCTCTTCTCTTAAAAAAATTTGTTTTTCTTGTTGTTTTTTAGATTTCTTAGTTCCATTACTCGTGCATTTAATATACGTTTCTGATTGTACTTTTAACAGCTCATTTATAAATACAAAAATATTTGGGTGCCCACTATAGAAACAACTGTTGAGCTTAGAATGAAAACTCACAACTATTCGTAGTTGAGAATTGAGCCCATATACTTGGTGGAAAACTAGCTTCTGGAGAAATATAATTATCAAATCCGTAGTCCATAAACTCTTCAATTCTTTCGTCACCTGTTGATCGAATTGCCTATTGATAATTGATATACTACAATAGGGAATCAACTCGTACGTACCCTCTTATGACCCGGGAATCAACTCAACGGTGTCGGTGCAGGTAAACAGGTACCCGGGAATCAACTCGTACGCAGCCATAAAAATGACCGAAGTGACACAAGTACATTAAATGCCACATTTTGGGGTAGTTGAGTGACTATCTAAAACAAATCTTATCCCAGTACTCTAAAAATGACAGGTAGGAAACATCATATCTTAAGTATTTTTTGACATCGGAAACCTACGGCTCCGGAGCCACAAGCGGCTCTTTGTAATTCAATCTGCGGCTCTTTAAGATACGTAACATCAAGATTTTTCTTTCTATTTATAATTTTAATTTCAAGATTATCACTGCTCTTCAGACTAAATAGTTTATATTATCTGTATCTAATCAGATCAGAATAAACTAATCAAAAAAATGTTATAATTAATAAATTAATAACAAGTATGGAAAATATTGATGATTAAAAAAAAAAAAAAAAAATTGCTCACACAAATGAGGATCATTAAACATCTTGGTTCTGTATTTTTTTTAAAAAATGGATCTTTTTCATGAAAAGGTTGTCAACCGCTGAGCTAAAATCTTGGAAAAAACAGCTGTTGACAATAACACAGAAATATTCCGTATAAATTTTATATGATATAAAATTTATACAAAGTTATGTTTATAATTATAATATCGATGGCCGTTACTATTTACTATGTATGTACATACTTTGCATATTATAATATAGGCAGGGCCGGTTTGGTAAATATCGGGGCTATGTGTGAAAAGTTTTTGTGGGTCTCAGTTTGTGAGTGTTTCGGAGTTACTTTGGCACGAGTTTGAGACAGTTTGATTTGAAGCCTATCGATGATTCTGAATTATTAGAATATTTGAACTCATGAACACATATCATTTTTTACACTAGGCATTGAAATAATAACGAAATAAAATAACGATGTTATGACGGTTATTTTAGAAATATACTTTATCTATAATGAAGTTTATCATACGTATTAAATGCATTGAAACTACTAATTATAACAATAATATAATAAATAATATAACAACTAAAGTGTAACAAACTATGATAACAGATTATTAGATTATACAAATTTTATACATTTTAAAAATACTAAATAAATGGTAATAGTTAATTTAATTATACTCTTAATTGTATGTATTTGAGTCACGATTTTATGTTAAAAATTCAATACATTTTAATACATAATAAAATAATGTTCATATAAATGTATAATTGGATTAAATTTAGTAATAAATGAAATATTATGTTCAATGTGATATATGATGTATTTTGTACTGTAAATTACTTAAGGTGTTAAGAACGAGTTGAATAGTACATATAGCTCAGATTTCAGAAATGATAGAAGTTATAAAAAATCAATGTGTTAAATTTCTAAATAAAAATCGAGTAGTGACGTCTTAAAATTGTAAATTTTTATTTTTATTTTGCCCCTCTTCCCCGGTTTTATATTTCTGTGCAAACCCTTGTTCGTTCATATAAGTTTGTTCACACATTTAAAAGAAATTCGTACAGACCGTTAGGAACGTATTAGGTAGTATACTTTTGACGAACGTTAAAAATTTTTTAATTAATACCCGATAATTTGTTTTTTTTTTTTTTTTTGTATGTCGATAGCTTGCACTGTCTTCCAGCCGGCCCTGGTCGGAAGACTGCAAATACTCCCGTCATATCAATAAAAAATATGTACATATATTAATTTCCCGGTTGCACTTGTTGATTCGAAAAAAATGACGAAAAAAAAAAAAACAAACGATTTAATTTTAAGAAAAATACCATCGATGTTGTGTATTATTAGTCCGCACAGAATATTATTATACTAACGATGCAAGTGAAAGCGGAGCAATAGGTTTACAATATGAAATTACAGTATCTAACTTACTATTTTATATTTATATTATTTACTTCCTTCTTTATATTATTAACTTCCCTCGTTCAGAATCGTTTTATTGAAGAAATGATTTATCGTTTCTTTAAAATTCAATACACCCGTCAAAGAATCCCACCCGTCGTGCGAAGAACACCCATCTTGCGAAGTATGTCCGGCTTTTTAATATACGATGTTATTTCAGGAGTAACTTGGCTGTTACAGTCGTTGAATATTCATCAACACTTTATGTAATCTATGCAATGATCCATACCCTATTTTCAACTTACATCTATAACACATTGCTAATATGAATATTAATACGGTGAAACCTTTCCTAACGGAACCTACAAATAGCGAACATTTCCCAATAGCGGACATTTATTTGTGAACGGAGGTGTATTGAATGTAAGCTGAACTCCCTTCTGAAAAGCGGACACTTCTGAATAATGGACGAAATTTTGGTTATCTCCGCTATTCAGTGGTTTAACTGTATTTTATTTTATTTTAATAGCATATTTCAGTTCCAAACAGTAAATATTATGTATTGAAAATATCTTTACTGTTAATATTTATTATTGATACATATTTTTGTGTATATGGTTTGTCAGTACTTATTTATAATGTATTACTATACTTATCCTCAGGACCGGGTTAATGAATATCAGGGCTTTGTGTGAAACGTTTTTGCCAGGCTTATTTAGAAAGCGTTTAGATAAAACGTAATAAATATACATATTAAATTAATATCATTAACATATAATTGGCTTTGCCGACAGACTGCGGGGCTTTTCAAAGCGCGGGGCCCTGTGCCATGGCACAATTCGCACTGCTTTCAAGCCGGCCCTGAATATAGGTCATATCATACACAACCATTGATAAATGGTTAATTGTATATAAATGTGCCCAAACAACTTTTACCAGGTGTAAAACTACATTTTTTTGTACTACTTTTCTAAAAAAATTCATCTGAAATTATTTTTTCGAATTTTAGCTGCACCGTATTTCATCTTATCAGTAATGAAATAACGAGCTATTAAATCACTTTAATATATTAATATGTTAATGATTTTGAAGTCTTTTTATTGTTATTTTTTTTTATTTATCATTATTTTGTTTTTAATTATACATTTTTTTATTGGATTTCCTTTTTTTTCTTCAGAGGGCAAAAATTTAACAAAAAAAAAAAAATAGGCAGCTACTTTTAAAATACACCTCATACGGAAATAAATAAATAAATATAATTGGATTCTACCCATGATAAATCCGGGTTTTGTCAAGGGGTTTTTGAAATAGTGAGTGGGTTTAACTAGGTAAAACAGCCAGGATCTTTTCAATGGGTTTTCAAAAATCTGAATTAGTTTAATTTTGAAAAATAGCCCGGGTTTTTTGGGGCTGTTCTTTTTTGTGCCAACCCCGAAACAAATCGTTCTCGACTTAAGAGTTTCCTTTTTGTATAATGATCTACATTAAAAAAAGATCGGTATGGCTTTGCATAAAAAATCTAAAATAACTGCATTAATTTAAGTAAAAATTATTGTTTTCACTTGATATTATATATTCTATGTATAATTTTAAATTAAAAAGTATGAAATTCAATAACAGATATGTACAAGATTTAACGTTAATATTGTTTACCTGATACTTGTAAAAATTCTCCACGGGGTGAAATCCCGTCGTAATTCTGAAAGGCGGTTTCGAACATATTTTTAATGTCTAATCCGCTAATGGTTACCTTACCCATGACGTGAAGGAAAGGCATTGCTACCGATAAGTGCCCATAAGTGATTGTACCTTAAAATCACACATACTTTCATTTTAATAATATTTTACCATAGAGTAAAGAATATATAGCATACCGTATACTGTTATGTATAGTGAATTGAAGCGATCAAATGGAATACACTAAAAATGACCATTTTGAGAAAAATAAAATTTTTTGGTTGGTACCACTTTAAATTTTCATATTATCATATTAGATAAGATATACAAAAACATTAACATTAATTTTAAAGTATGATAACAGTTCCTTATCAATGTTAAAAGTTCCTTATCAGTGATCCGATTGAGCAAGGGATACAATATTTCGATACGGTAATTTCATTCTTTTCTAAGCGTATTCCATTTCAATGCTTCATTTAGGTATACGTATGGTCACGGGTTGTATTATACCAGTGTTTCCCGAAGTGGGCGATATCGCCCCCTAGGGGGCGTTGCAACCACCCAAGGGGGGCATTGAGGTTACAAGCTCGATTGAGGGGCATTATAAAAGTCGACAGTGACTGTTCCAATGTGAATATTTTTCATTACATACTTATAAATAGGTGTCATACTTAATAATTAATACACATTTTATATGATTTATTATACTTTTTATCTGACTGCAATTATTGTCGTATTGATGTTGATAGCTTCATTTGACTTAAAAAATATGTCGACCAAAAAAAGGTACTTAATTTAAAAAAAAAATTAACTCAAGGGGGGCGGTGAGAGATTTTAAACATTAGAAGGGGCGTTGCGTGAAAAAAGTTCGGGAAACACTGTATTATACCGACTTATATAAATATATGTATATAGAATTTTCACTTTTTAGAAAAATGTTGTTGGGAAAAAGTGGTGAAACAAATAAGAACCACTATGTTATATATGTTTAATATTGTATACACATGTGGATTTTGGGCACCGTATCAGTTTGAGTTTTCCATATAAGAGAACAACTTAATTTGTATTTATTTAAATAATTATGATTAGTATTGATGAGTAAGTACAAATAACAGCTACCGCGATAGTCGATATCAATATTGTTAAACCTCCAGTGAGGTGGATTTTATATTTTTACGTTGCAATAACGAGTAAACAATAATATGTCGGACATACCAGAACGATCACTCGTCACCCTGCAATGTATGCAATTAGAAAAAAAAAATATATACTAATATTAAAAATCACATACCTTTATTGATATCGTTTCGAAGCGCGCCGCTGTGTAACACCGCCAACGGTGCGTCGGTCCAGTACTTATTCCAGTCGAATGATTTTCTGTTGTGAAGGGAATTCTGCACACGCCAATAATTTGGATATTAAGAATTAATCGTATTGTCACAAGCACGTATCGTACGACTTACGTAAAATACAATTGAGTCCAGTACGAAATTTCCGAGTTCGCACTCATTAAACCTGCAGTAATTGTTGGAACCTTTTAAATACACGGCCGACGAACCTAGTACTTCATCTTGATCGTGTTGAATCTGTGCTTTGTGGCCGTTTACAACTTGCAACAGAACGGGATCTATAAAATTTTTTTTTTTTGAAAGATTAAAATATTATTAAATAACGTTCTCATTACGGTTTATGAATCAGAATAATAATGTAGCACGTTTTTATTTTAAATTCTGAGTGAAGTGAAAGTGCCAGTGTTTTTACAATGATGTTTAGTATTTTTTATTCATTTTTTCCTTTTTTTCTGTTGATAAATTTTATACAAAAATACTTGTCCAATAGTTTCGATTAGTAACTAAATACTCGTAGATCCAAAATCACATCCAGATGGTACTTTAAAAAGGTCATTTTTCAAAGTTTAGAAAAAACTACCCAAAGTTTGGCAATATAACCTTCGAAAATTTTTTTTCAATCCAAACTTGATGAAAATTTACATATAGATACACAATAATATGAGTAATGTTTTTATGCAAGAAAACTTAAAATAGATAATTATTTTTTGCCAACACTTCTTTTTTTCCTTTACTCAGTTTATAATAGAATATTAAACTGACTGAGTAAAAATATTTGTACATACTTATTTTTTATTTGTTTTGTTATAATAGCAAACTTAATAAGTAAAATGATTGTCCCGAATAAACTAAAGCTACTCTCTGAACCATTTTATTAAATAAATAATTTAGAATTTCTCTAAAATTCAATACACCCATCAAAAACATTCCGCCCAAGGTGCGAAGAATACCCATAGACCATTTTGAGAAGTATATCCGGCTTTTTTAGTTTTCATTTAGTGTGATATCTGTAGTAGGCAAATAGCCAAAACAGGCAAACGATTGTTTTCTGGCAAATGGCCAAGTTTCAATCGATGTTGATCAGTGTTATCCATTTTCCTAGCAATGCAAATGGCCGTTTGCCTGAAATTCGTTAGACAAATGGAATTATGCAGAATAATATTATAAAATATTATATTTATAATATATTTTTTATTATTTTATTCAAAAGCAAATACGATTTGTATGTTTAATCTCTGGATTGTTATTATTAATTTATGAACAACAATAGAACGATAGGTGTAGCCCGTGTTCGATTACAGTTTACATTGGTATAACGCGGTGAAATATAATATGTCTTGGGTTACTCAAGAGTTTCTCAATGATTACCGATTATCAAACTGGAATTTCCCCACGTTGCATAGTAAGTGGAGGACCAATATAGATTGGGTGGAGTGGAGCAACGGCACCGGAGAGCGTAGTTATGAATGCAAAAACACAGTTCATGCTAGAATTATAATAATAATAATAATAATAATAATAATAAAACAATTATATCCTATATTATAAAATTTATGAACTTATGAATGAATTAATAAAAATTATATAGCTATGTAATATTTTATAATATTATTTTGATTGAACTTGTCAGTTTTCCGGTACTTGGCCATTTTTCTAGGAAAACGACCATTTTCCTGATTTTTCCATTTGCTTCCGACATATCCAATATAAATGAAACCAGGTAAGTTGGTAAATGTGTAAATGTGCAGTAAATTAATTACTGATGATGATTTTTAAAATCGAAACCGGTCGTTAATGAAAAAAAAAAAATAATACTCCAGGCTAAGTTTATTTTTATTTATTCATTTTATTTATATATTTATTTTGTTATTAATATAATATAGTATAATAACTATACATTGATTTTATTTATTTTATTTTTACATACCTATATAATACCTATATATCATAGGTTTATTATTATTATTATTTTTATTTTAATAAATTACGTTTTAATTTATAATATTATGTGGGTAGGTACTCACCTTGTGGGATAGAAGAGTCCAGTAAAATGGGATTTCCGGAACATTCGAGAATTTCTCCTTCATCGTTAAATCGGAGCCACAGAACACCCAAATATTTGGTGATATGGAACGCCTGAACAACGGGCACTGACTTATTCTCATCACCACTTTTTTTCACAAATACAGGATACGCACCGGCTGGTATTTCGATATCTGGTGGTGTTCCTATTTTAAAAATCGAAAATCATCAAACACAAATACGCATAAACGATATAAGATATTATTATTGTTTCTATAAATATGAAATGCCATATTAATGCGATTTACCATTGTACAGAAATGTATTATCGTGTCCTCCGATTACCAAATCGACTTCATCGACTTCTCTGGCTATCTTTCTATCCACTTCGAAACCGGAATGACCCAAAGCTATGATAATTTTTACTCCCTGTTGCGTCAAGCGGTTTGCTTCTTTCCGAATCGACGAAACTTCGTCATCAAACTTAACTTTGCCCGTCATCGCCAAATCCTACACACAGCGTGAAAACAATACGTTTTGTAACGTTTTAAACTGACGATTTCGTAAACAATATTTTTACAGACTATTGTGCTGATAAACGGAGTTACACTTAGAAATTATTTATCTGTATACAAAATATTTACAATGTCGTAAAATTTTATGTTCACAATATTACATTGGCGTTTTCTTTTTTTTTTTCTAAAACAAATAAGCTAAGGAAAAAATTATAAAGAACACATTGTCTTCATAATATTAACCGGTTTTGGTTTAGTAAGGTAAACTGCGCGCGCAGGTTCTTAACGATTTTCCGAGGACATCTGTCCGAGGCCCAGCCCTAATATTACTTTTAAGGGGCTCGGGCTAGAAAAAAAATTTATATTTCTAACAGATCCCATCCACTGTTTAGAACTTTTTACTGTACGCTGTAGGTGTTTTCGCAATGAGACTTAATGTTTACATCCGGTACGATGTGTGGTCAGAATTATTAGTGTTGGTGATTTCAATTGGATGAAATTAAGAAAATCATTCGATTAATCGACCACATTCTGATTAACTTGATTATTTAAAATCATCAAAATTATTATTCGAAATCCGGCATGACCCCATAGAAAAATATAATGGAGACCAGAATGTTCAGTTTATCCGGAGCATGCACAAAGGTGACGTGTACGACCCAGAAAGCTCGATAATTATTTCATTGATGTAATGTATTTTAATCAACGTTTGTTGATCGAATGACGAATAATCGACTAACTTAATATTCGATAAATCGAATTAATATCATAGCTCTACTAAAAAGTATTTGCACCAATATATAGCCTTAACATCAGGAATTGGAACCGAACCGAAAAGAACCGGTTGTAGAACCAAAGAATGCTTAATATATTGGAAACCGGAAACGTATTTTTACGTTTTCAAATCGAACTCAGAAACTTTTTTTTTTTTAATGAAAAATATTGGAGTTTGCAAAAACTATTAATTTCGATTTTATTTTTAAAGTTTTGAAATAATTTTCAAGAATCTTTAAAAAATGGAGAACTAGAACTGAAAGCGGAACAATAAAAACCAAAAGGTTAAAATGCTTAAAATGTGCACGATTCCGTTCGCCGTTAAGCTTAATACGGAATCGATTTGTACCCCATGAATTTAATTTCACTTACCTTTGTTTCAGGTGTCAGGTAACCAATGATTCCGACTTTTGTTCCATTGATAATCTTTACTATTGAATTCCTTAAATTCGGCTCATCAGCTAATAAGGGCTCTTCGGATGTATCGAGATTACAACATACAACCGGTATAGGCAAATTTTGTATGTATGATTCCAGGACGTCTACACCTTTGTCAAATTCATGATTTCCGAGAGTCTAAAAAATAATGTTTAACTTAACATTGGTAAGTATAAATTTATACACACACACACACACACAAATTATATATTATTAACATTAACGAGGCCCAGGGTAAAATATAATGAACATTTTCTAGTTTTCACCATACTAAATACGTTAAAATCAATTAATATTTTTATTTTAACAGTTTGACTATAATTTTAGATGTTTAGTGATACGAAGAATGTATTGGTTTTATAAATTGATGTATTTATTTTTTCAGTAAAAACGTAAGCTCGACTTCAGGTAGAAATATTGGTCCAAAAGTTTTGATCACTGACGTTATAGATCGACAATTTAATCTAGATAGTACTTTTGGGATATAATTTTTCAAAATTTTCAATACTCTTTTCCTCAGAGCATAGAAAAACTTTCGAAAATTGACAAAAAAAGGTTTAATATGCCATAACTCGAATTGTAATAAATTATATATATATTTTTTTTAACATAACTTCAAAAATAATAGAGATAGAAACATAAAACAATCACCAATTACTAAACATATCCACGCGCAAACCTCATATTTTTTTTAAAAAACATTTGACCTATTTTGAGGTAATTACAGACATTTGTAAATATTGGTAATATCTCTTTTTTTGTAAGTTTTTATTTCATAAAATCATAATAGCTG
Source organism: Stegophylla sp. TES_Ste_2020 (assembly GCA_025469315.1). NCBI lineage: Eukaryota > Metazoa > Arthropoda > Insecta > Hemiptera > Aphididae > Stegophylla > Stegophylla sp. TES_Ste_2020. The sequence continues at coordinate 18,563 of JAIPRM010000560.1, forward strand.
AATATTAAGACCTGAAAATTGTATAAAAACATACTTATATGTATTACTAACAGTACTAACAAAAACTCAAATATCGTAATTCAAATTTTTTTTAAAATTATTTTAAGTTGACATTTTGGCAGAAATTATTACTTTTACTTATAATTACACACTTTAACGTATATAAAAAATAATTATATAGCCAATCTTTACGAAAATTTGTATACAGATGGAAAAGTATATTAAAAATATTTTGGTGGTATTAAATAATAATAATAAAAGTTATAGGGACGTGAAACTTTCACCAACAATTAAGAATAGTTATACGCATACATCATACAGTATTCTTTTAAAGTTAATATATATTATTTGAAATGATGGTCATGAAAAGTTGTTTAACATTATCCATAGGATTATTTGTGCTCATTTCAATATTGTTATCCCTATACTGTTTATAAATAGGTATCTAATACCTACCGGTTACCAAATGAACATATAGGCAAACATATTTTATCTAAACATGTGTTATGGTCGACTGTATATGAGTGCGAAAACGAATAAAAAAATTAATTGAATTTTGTCTAAAGAGAATGCTGTTCTAATTATCATTATCTAGATGAAAATTTCGTAATCTAGTCAAACCTCTGCTATTGACTTCAAATAAATATATTAGGTTTAAAACCGATCATAATTTTTAGTTCCATAAAACGATGATTGTAAAAAACTGTGTCCATCTCAAAAAAAAAAAAAAAATATTTTAGAAATATATATATATACAAAGAGTATCAGTATGATTTGATAAATGCAATGAATTTTGTTCTATTTATAATTTTTAACTTTTTTTTTAAAAATTATTACTACAACATAACGCTACAACAATATATATATATATATATATATGTTAGGACCCAAATTATTAAATTTGAAATTTTACTCCGTTCGTTTTCTACGATTTTTTTTTTTAATTTTCGAATAATTTAACAATATCGTTAAATAATTCATTATATTACCATTACTATGAAATATTTGTCAAAATTATTAAATTATTCACAAACTTAAAAAAATCGTAGAAAATGAATGGATTAACCTTTATTAGATATTTGAGCACTTGTATTCTTCTAAAATTCATGTTTACAAAATGGATATTTTTAATTTTTTCTGAAACTATAGTTTAAAATTCCAAATTTGAAAAAAATATGCGTTATTGCTGTAGTAAAAATTAAACGAAAAAAAAAAGTTCAAAGTTATTAATAAAACAAAAGTTATCGCATTTGTCAAATCGTACTGGGACATCCTGTATATATGTTACCGTAAAAGCCCGATCACTAGGTAAACCTAGGATTTACTAGTTAATTCTAGGTTTTACTGGTTGTACTCAGTTAATGCTGAAATTCATAATTTTATTCGGGCTTTTACTAAAAACATTATGTACATCCTAGGATGTACAAATTGAGTTAGTAAAAGCTGATCGATACACGACACATAAGCGATAAGCTACGTAAAAATTTATATTTTATTAAAACAAGTTTTAGGTTTATGATTTAAGATTAATGTCATATGATGTAAGATATATTTTGATAACAGCTATATATTGGATATATTGATATATTGATTGGTGGCACTAACAATACGTTATCGCTCAGATAGGTTTTATTAGGTACATGTACTGTCTGTTTGGATTTTACGTGTTTGACAGATCCATTTGTATGACTGTGTAATGTGTTGTGCGCATAGTGATTGTATTGAATTTTGATTAATTAACGTAATTTTTAATTTATCAATATTATTTTTAATTGTTTTCATTGTTTAATTTTCATTGTTTTAATTTTCATTATTAATTTGACTTAAACATGGCTAATAAAGAAAGTTTTTATGATGTTTTAAATCCAATAATTAGAAATACATTCCCAATACAAAAAACATCAAAACGTTTTAATCTCCGATATTGGATTGCTTTTTTGACAGCAACTGTTTTTGCTTCCTTAATTTCTCGTAAATACGTATTGTACATTTCACGTGTTAAGTAAAAAGTATTACTAGAATCCTTATTTCTAATTATTGGATTTAAAAACCTAAAACCTAAAACTTGTTTTAATAAAATATAAATTTTTACGTAGCTTATCGTTTATGTGTCGTGTATCGATCAACTTTTACTAACTCAATTTGTACATCCTAGGATGTACATAATGTTTTTAGGAAAAGCCTGAATAAAATTATGTAATTCAGCATTTACTGAGTACAACCAGTAAAACCCAGGATTAACTAGTAAATCCTAGGTTTACCTAGTGATCGGGCTTTTACGGTAACATATATATTTTTTGGAAATAAATATATACGAAACCAAAAAATCCTGTAGCCACTTAAAGCCTGTTTTTTTCTTATACGTTATGTAACAACTGAATTTACTATTTAATTATAAGAGAACATGCTCCGACCCTACAACTAAAATAAATATACTTACACTGTACACTCTACGATTCATCTGTCCTGAATTCCTGACGTATTCTGGCTCATCTTGTATGTCCTTTTTTAGTGTCTCATATTTGAGTTACATCGATGCCTATCATCGTCAAAAACTCGGTCCTTTTAAAATCTTTTAATTTTAAATACATCCAAAACCCTATTCAATCTCAATCCAAAACGATTTTCCAAGAAAATTCCTTCTCCAATCAAGATTACACCCGATTGCCAAATAAAATCTTTACACCATTCCAACCTTCAAATCAATACTTCAGTTACCAACACGGTCTGACCAATTTACTAACGGACAAAGATGACATCCACCAGTAGAGGCGCAAGCCTGACATAATTAAAGATATAGTCATCCCCTCAAAGCAAAGAAGTTTTAGGGGAGTGGATAGATAAAGTGATCATTTATGGTAAAATCTCAGGGGATACGAGTACACACATATGCCTTACCACCACCCCCAAGCTTAGACTACTGATCGAGTTTTAAAACACACAACACACTTACCACCACGTCGAGATCGATTTTCGACAGCATTTCGACCACGATCTTCCACCCGTATTTGGCGAAAAATTCCGTGCCCTGGAACGTGTCGCCGGCGTTCAGGAACAGCGATCCGTCGAATTTTTCCAACTTGGCCTTTGCCCGTTCCTGGTCGACGGCCGTTTTGAGCCTGGGGAAACCGCCGTAACACTTGCCGCACGAATGGTCATTGCAGCACGGCATTCCCGACTTGTCCATTTCGGCGAAACGCGAATGCATGTCGTTGGTGTGCATGACGTGTAAGCGAAAATCGGCGGCGACCAGCGACAAGCACGTCAACAGGATGAGGATTTCCGACCGCATGTTCGTACGACTAATGCAGCAACAGGCCGGCGTCCACCACAGGTCACGACGGAGTGGCAAAGTAACGGGTCAAAAAACAGGGACAGGTTTTTGGAAAGTCCTTGACGGTATGGCGTGAAGACTGAGCGCACGACGGGAGGAGTGTTGTTGTTGATAGATTCACTTTAATTATTATTGTTCTCGGGTTGTCTATTTATGAAATACGTCGTTGGCGGAATTTCGCAAGTCTCAGACAACGGTACACACGCGTAGAAGTGCGCACGGACGTTGGAGTGTATACAAGTGCTCCTACACCTGCAGCCTGTTGTTCGTCATAGAAATGAAAATTGTATGTATTTAATAATCGAGAATGAAAAAAAAAACGATTTTGAATAAACCTATTAAGCGATACTACGATTGAGTATTTGAAGCAACGTTGCTAAACTTAAATATTAATTTTTATACACTTATTTTCACATAGGTATATGGGTCCAGTGGTTCTTAAACTTTTTTTAATATTAAAACACTAAACGTATTATAAGATCTCTGTAGAACAATATGATAAGAGCTCGGATGTTTATGACTTTATATATTTTAGATTCTGAACGAAGTGAAGAAGCTAGTTTTTTACAATGATGTTTATTTTTTTAAATTTTTTTCTGTATACACTTTTTTGTATAGATCTACTTGTCCAAAAGTTTCGATCAGTAAATTTTTGAAAACGAATTTTCCTCTAGTTCATACTTTAGAGAAGTCATTTTTTGAATTTTTCAATTTTGTAGAAAGATTTTAGAGCAAGATAATTTTGAAAATGTTAAAAAAAAAATTTGGACATTTTTCTAACTTTTTTTTATCATTTAATTTTTTCCCCTCTATTTATTGCATAAAAAAAAAAAATAAATAAAAGTAAAGTAAAGTAAAGTGAAGTAAAGTAAAGTAAAGTACACATAAAGTGAAGTGAAGTAAAGTAAAGTATAAATAAGAAAGCCGGACATACTCGCACCACGGATATTCTTCGCTTTTCAGGTCAGATACTCTTGGTGGGTTTGTTGAAAATGACATCTATTATATTGTTCTTTAAATTATCATCTATTATAACATCTTTCGTTAAGAATCGTCTTATTGAAATAAATTATCTTCACTTTAAAATTCTACTAACCTTCTAAGAGTATCTGACCCGAAGAGCGAAGAATATCCGTGATGCGATAGTGCTCATTTTACTTTATTTTCTTTTATCTAATAAATAAAAAGGGAAAAAAATTAAATGAGAAAAATGGGTTAGAAAAATGTCCAAATTTTTTTTTCATATATTCAAATTTTTTTTTTGCGCCAAAATATTTCTCATACTATTGTCTATCTATGTGTAAATTTTCATAAAATTTGGATCAAAAAATGATAACAAAAATAAAATGATAACATTTTATTACATTCGCGATAGCCATTTGATAAAATATAAGTCATTAGATTTTGTAATGATGAATGATAATATTAAGCCCTATACCAATGATAAGGTAAGTGAATGTGACGAAGATGATGAACTGTCAGTTATTTTTTACCATGTTTAAAATATACACCAATTATTGTATTTTGTTAAGATGAATAACGTTTTTCCAAATACGAAAGTGTACTTCGAGGTAATCGTATGAGAATTTTCAATAAATTGAAAACTTAATATGAATTTTTATTTCATTGTTGTACTAGTCATGTAATTATTTAATAAAAACAATTTAATACTTTTCAAAAAAAAAAAAAATCGTTAAAATAAAGGTGTTCTGATTTCTTTTAATATCCATTTATTTAGATTATCTAATAATTGTATTATAAATTATGTATTTAATGAATTTGTAATAAAAAAATGTTTTATCCGTGTTCTTTCCTTGTTTACGATATGAATCTGCATATTTCATGGATTTATTTTGCATATAAATCCATACCTTATTTATAAATATATAAAAATTTTATTTTTGATAGATAACATGTTATATTTCATTTATTGATGACATCATCAATAGTATAAGAAATTCGGTACGTCATCGTAAAGGTATAATTAGGGTTAAAATTTAGAGGTTGCGAGATTTATCTTAACTATAAAAACGATGCTGAGGGCTCCACTTCCTACACTTTCCAAACCTAAATTTATAAATGTCATATTTTGAATTATATTATATAATATACTTTTTAAGTACTAAAATTTAGCCTACCTAACTTTATTTGTATTTAAGAAATGCGGCTTTCAAGAATACTAAATTTATAATCAATTTTCTGTTTAGATATTAATTATTGTTAGATCGGATATCTAGATCAAATTATTTTTGCCCTAATCTATATTTAAAATACAAATCAACTCTTACAGCTAAATAAATCGTTTTCGTCGCTTTCAGTCACGGCGATTAGGCTTAGAAATTGATAAAAATTATTGAAAACTAAATATTTTTTAATTGAAAATACAAATTAATTTCAACTCGAGTTAATATTCTAGTTTTAAAGCAAGACCGGATCTTCGACTTTTTTTGAATATGGCCACAAATCGAAAAACTTAAAGAGCACCATTCGGGTTGAATGCAAAAGATTAAAACTTGATGCATATATAATACTCCAAAAGCTTATTTTAAACTTAAATATTTATTAGTCTTTTATACTCTGAGTGGATAAAAATATCTAGTGGTTTTACATATTTATATATATATATTTCAAACACTTTATATAAAAAAAAAAATATAGTTTAAAGTTCTTGTAAACTTCTGATATAACCATAATTTATCAATATTTAATATTGAGTCAGTCCCGTTTGCGTGTTTGTGTAAACATTACGAGTGTGCATAGGCGTTCACCGCCATTACTAGCAGATGCTATATTCCACTTTTACTATTTACCTCGACTACTTTGGCTATTAACCAAATCAAAAAATGTTCTCCCTGGTTTCACATTAAAATACATTTTTTTAATAAGTTTATTTTTTATTTTTGGATTCTGATTGGAGCAAAAATGCTTATGTTTTTACAATGATGTTTGTTTTTTATTTTTTATTCGTCTGTAAACACTTTTTCGTATAGAAATACTTGTCCAAATGTTTCGATTAGTAAATTTATAGATCTTAAATAGTACTCAGATGATACTCATTAGAGAAGTAATTTTTTCAAATTTTTCCATATTTTTTTCCATGTGTAAAGGAAAAAACATTAAAATTCACCACAACCTGAATTTTCATAAATTTAATTTTAGTTTTTTTAACAAAACTTCAAAAATAAAGAAGCTAGAATGTTGAAACTTTCACCAACTACTAAAAATAGTCATGCGCATACCTCATAAAATTTTCAAAATCAATTAACCAATTGTGTGTTTAGTACAGGACTTTAATTTCAGTTCTATTAAAGTTTAATTGAACTGAAGTTGATTCATAATATCAATTAATCTATTCTCATTGCATAACCCCTTCCGAAATTAAATTCTACACACACCACTGCCCATAAGAACACCATAATTCCAATTAAAGATTTTTTGATGGCTCATGAATTTATTAAAATAGATTTTTATTGTTTATAGTATGTTTACACAGACAAACACACACAAACACATAATATAATCGAGTACCCATTATTAAATAACATTTGTTGAATATAATTTAATCGACATTATTATAATTATTATTCTTGTATTGCAGCTCCGCTCAGAATCGTTTCATAAAAGAAATGATTTATAGTTTCTTTAAAATGCAATATATCCACCAAGAAAATTCCACCCAAGGAACGAAGAATATCCATGATGCGAAGTACGTCTAGCTTTTTTATTTTTATTTTTTATTTTTTGTCAGCCTTTTTGTGTAAAAATACTAGTTAAAAAGTTATGACCAACAACTCTTTTGATCACAATTCACTTCTAGTCAGAGCAGTTCATTTTTCGAAATTCTCAATTGGTTCCTCAGAGTTTGGGAAACTACCCAAAATTTGACAAAAAACTCTTCGGAAACCATATATTTTTTTAATCCAGATTATATAAAAATTTAAAAATAGATAAAAGACAATTGTATAAGAAATATAAAACTGAAAATGTAAAAAAAAAATTGGTTAATTGTGGGATATAAAACTGGCTGAGTAGAGCATAATTTTTTTTTTTTTTTCTGCAAAAGAACAAACTTTATAATTTTTAAATATAATTGACTTGAATAAATTGAAGTCCGAAAATATTGTTACCGTAATGATTTTCAAATAATATAAATAATAATAATCAATAAAAACCAATATAAATTTTGTCCAGAGAAAAATAATGAAGAAGAATATGAAATATGAAGTAATATAAACTTAAAAGAACTATACAATGAACCCAATATTGTTGGAACCTTAAAAAGTGTACGAATAGGCTTGGACGGAAAGGTATGGAAATCAAAAGGAATAATTTGACAAATAATTGCAATGAAACCAAACGCAAAAGCACCAAGAAAACGACCCAGACAAAGAAGGGCAGACGGAATAAAAGAAGACATGAAGAAATTAGAAGATATAAGTGATATGAAATGAGGAATGTAGAAAAGATGGCAAAAGACAGAATATTGAAGACAATATTATGTTGTTGTGGTAATGGGCCTGAAAGGTCCTTAAAAAGCCAAATAAGAAGAAGAAGGAAAACCCAAATAAAAGCATATTTTGAATTTAGGAAAATATATTAATATAAAAGCGTATTTTGCTTTGATTTTTAAAGAATATTAGAAATATATTTTCAATTTTTTAAGAGAATATAGTATTCTATTTTGGCTATTTAAAGAGAATATTATTCCGGCCTTTAGTCATGACATTTTCATCAATAATTCTAATTAACGATAAACTTATATAGACGAAAACTAATTAATTCCCCCTTGATTTAATAATAAATTATTGTACTTTTGAAAAGAATCGAAATATTGCGTTTTTTTTTTTTTTATTTCCTGAGTGGAGCAAAGGAGCTAGTGATTTTACAATGATGTTTATTTTTTTTTCATTCCTAAAATTTTCATATAGAAATACTTGTTCAAAAGTTCAATACAGGAAGTTTTACATCAGAAATCAGATCCCAATGGTACTTTTAAATAGATAAGTTTTCAAAATTATCGATACTTAATCCAAAAAGAAGAAAAAAGTACTGAAAGATTGAGTAAAAAATTCATTAACAAGATTTTCCTGAGATCAATACCAAAACCTCGGTTTTCATTAGTTTTTATTTATTAAAATTTTTGATTTTTGATAATTTTATCTGAAAATTTAACATGTGCTCAGAAAAAAATCCGGAAAAACTTTTCTCTTCGATATTCTTTTCTCCTCAGGAAGTATACTCTTGGTGATTATGGTGAATACAGAAAAAAAAAATTATTAGTCATTTCACCGGCAAAACGATTCTGAGCTGAGCTTTTTGATTAACAATAAAATTACTAAAATTAATTTCATAAAAATCTACTAAGCCATATTTTTTTAATTAGTTTTTCGGTAGTTTTTCCGTATGCTTAACAAAACCATTGAAGATTTTGAGAAACTTTCTCTAATGTAGTACTATACGAGCGAAATTCTCTTTCAAAAGCACTTGCTATATAAAGTGAACTTTTGCAATTTGGAAAAGTGTCTACATTAAAAAAATAATAATAATAATAGAAACAAACAATGTTTCATAACTTATTTGAAATGACAAATTTATTGGTTCAGACATATTTATTTATTTTAAATTGTTTGTTGGTACCTACTTGACATTTGAAAATTCGGGTAAATCTTTTTTTTTTCTGTCTCTTGAGTTCCGTGTTATTGAGGGACGGGACCCTTTTCTATCAAAATGAATCTGTCTTTTCCAACAATACACGTTTCCCCCAAATTATTTATTGATTTACATATTACAATGTTCGAATGTTTAAATATGATATTAAAATGACATAAAAAGATTTAGTAAAAATACTTATGATGGCGCACTCGTGATACTTTCAACGATATAAAAACGGATACAATTAATAAAGGTGAATAATGTTTACCAATTAATGTCAAAGAAAATCACAAAATTATTTTAGATTCTGAGTGTAATAAAGAAGTTAGTGTTTTTACAATGATGTTTATTTGTTATTGTTATGTTCACATGATTTCGTATAAGAATACAATCCAAAAGTTTCGACCAGCCACATTTTGAATCACAATTCACCTCAAGATGTTATTTTTTGGAGGTTATTTTTCAAAATTCTTAATTGTTTTCTTAAAATTTGGGGAAACTTCCCAAAATTTATAAAAATGTTTCAGAAACTACATTTATTTAATCCAAACTTTATTAACATTTAAATATAGATAAACAATGATATGAGAAATATTTTTGCGCATGAAAATTTTGAAAATGTGTACATCTTTTTTTCTCATGAATTGTATTATTATTATTATTATTTTTACTTTTCTCAGTTAATTATGAATATACAACTGACCGAGTAAAAAATATTATATATATTTTTTTTTTTGTTATACATTATTATAACTTTTGTTTGTTATCATGTTAGTTTGTTTTATTGTTATTGTAACTTAAAATAATTAACTTTATAATTTTTAAGTAAAATTTCCCTGAACAAGCTGAAGCTTCATTCAGTAAATACATCCACTAGAGAAGAGAAAAATATCTAAATTACGTATTCCATCTTTTATACATTTTTAGGAACATATGCGATTTCTTTATGAAAAACTAGATCATACGATGGATGAATCTTTTAAATAGGTGCCAAATTTTTTTTTATTTTATTGATTATATTGATTTTTAATTGGATTCATATTGGACACATTTCAATTTTAACAATGCAATATTAATAAATTATTTGGTGGAAACGTGTTGAAAAGGGAAAAGTGCATTTTAGTGGAAAACGGTAACACCTCTATTGAGGATATACATTATTATTTCATCCTAAAAAGAAAAAAAAAAACAATCAAACACGAATTACATTTTTTTTTTTTTTACTATTCAACGCTTTAATATTGACACAGGTAGAATATATTCCATTAACTATTTTAAAAATGTCGGTTATGGATACAAAAAAAAAAAAAAAAAAAAAAAACCATGAATTTATTGTTTAACGTTATAAATTAAGCATTCTCTCTCTCTTACGCATTTGTAGGATTCCTATTATTATTCATAATAAGTCCTCTTCATGACATCTTCATGTCATGTCAAGAATGCGGTTTAAGTATTATGTACAATTCTATACCGCGAGCAGGTGCGTACCCTCCTTCGATCGTTTTTACTTTAACAAAAAATATTATATAAATTTCGATTATTCCCGTCTCCCGAAACTCTTTTTACAGTCTCATATAAAATGTGTACTGATGAAAACGAATTTTCAAGTGAGCTATTGAGGAATAATAATAATATGTTATCAATGTTTACGGATTCGTAACGTTACATTTTTCTGCAAACATTATTAAATTACTTTATAAGCAAATATAATCAGTTTCCATTGTAATACACCTTGTTATAGTTCAAGTTCAAAGAGGCAAAAAGTTATACGAGAAGACTGCGAGTCAAGTTTATCAATAAAACTATGTTTTTTGTATTGATGTTCGGGTACAAAGATAATATTTTTACGTTATTTATCAGTGACTATACCGATGTCTTCGAAAATTCAAGTAGTGGAATAAGGGGATGATGTGCACAATTTCAAAAAGAAAAAGAGGAAGGTATGGAAACACTGTGACGAGGAGAAGGTATATCTCTAGCTCAATTAGATGTTGTAAAGGATTTATAGGGTTGTGGGGTTTTTGAAAATTTGAGATTAACGGATTAGGATGTAACTGTCGAATTTTTTGTAGTAGAAAATTACACAAGTACAGGAAGTGTTTGTATTCTTAAATCTTTGCACGGTGCGTGTGGAGTATACTATACTTATAATTGTCATAAAACCCATGGCAGAGTTTCAATAACCATTGTAATCTGTCATATTATAATCAGGTACCTAGTTGCGACAATCCAAAAGTACCGGACAACAAAAATAATATGCAATTACGACAAGATTTTTGGACTGCGTGTTGAAGACCAATGGTTTTTTTTTAGGTTATGTATACTCATTCGATTTTTAGTGTCATAGCACTAATACGAATATTTTTTCTAGGTTATGGTTATGGGAATCGTCATAATAAATAATAGTTATTTGGCAACGAGGAGGTGGAAGAATATAACGCAGTAACAACGACGGAATACACTCGTATAACCGAGTATACGAAGAACGCACGAGAACCTACAGCAATATGGTGGCTGTGAGTGCGCTCGGTGGTCCTTCGTGCAGAGACGAAAACGTTATGACGTGCACACCGGAAAGAGTGAACGCATTAAATACACCGACGCGAATCGGTACAAGTGTGACGTCCGTGAAAAAACATTCGGGCATATATCGAACATGTGGATGCATGACAGGACGCACATTGAGAGTTTATCATTGATTCTGGGTTTCTGGAACTTCATCCATCAATCTGGACACAAATCAAAATTATCTGAAACGCTAGAATATTGTCAGTGAAATAAAAGTAAATGATTCATCTAAGAGATGTGTTATTTTCTTTTTCTTTTTTCTCTGTAAACACGTGTCCAAAAGTTTCAACGAGCAAATTTTTGAAACAATTAGTCTCTAGATGGTACTTTTGAAAGATCATTTTTTGAATTTCTTAAAATTTTCGGAAATACAACTTAAAATTTGATAAAAACGTATCGGATACTATGTTTATTTCTTATGAAATTTTAAATATAGATAAACAATGATAGAAGAAATATTTTGGTAGAAAATTCAGAAAATGTGAAAAAAGTTGGAAATTTTTTTCAAGCGTTTTTTTTCTTATCAATTTTTTCCGATACTTAGTTAATTTTGGAATATGAAACTGGTCGAGGAAAAAATAAATTGTTTTTGTTATAATAATAAACTCCATAATTTTCAAGTAAAATTTTCTTGAAATAAACTGAAACTCTACTTATTTATATTGAAGAAATGATTTATCGTTTCTTTAAAATTCAATACACCTACCAACAGTATTTCTTACCCAAAGAGCGAAGAATACCCACGGTGCAAAGTATGTTCAGATTTTTTATTATATTATTCAACCAAGTTCCCTTGTTTTTGGAAAAAGTATGGATAATTTTGAAAAATTGCCTTTCTAAAATTAAAATTCCACCTAGTTGTAATTTCTGATCTAAAAAGTTACTGCAAATAGGTTATTTATGGACAAGTTTTTCTATACAAAAAAGTGTATGCATTAAGACAAAAAAAAAAAAGAAAGAAATATACGTCGTTATGAAACCAATAGCTTCTTCGGCACACTAAGAATCTTAAATTTAAATTTTAAAATATTTAATAATTTTTTTTTGAAAAGTTAAAAAATATAAAGATGTAAGAATTTTTATTTTTGTTAATGTGTTTTGGAATTTATTTCAAGGTATCGTGTTATATTATTTCGCGTGGTTTGTAAGTATAAATTATAGCCCTCACAGAAACGTCAGTCGTTGTAAATCCGAACTTTGTCTCGACCCGAACGCGTCTACCGTATTATTTTGTTTGTACACGATTTTGGAACTTTTAAGTGATCGGTCTTTAAGCAAAGAGACGCTTAGAAATGTTATTGCTTTTCGTCTTAACCTCGCGGTGGCAATTTAAAGGAGTTGTATTCGGTTGCGTTTGCATTTGATTCGTTACGATTGACCGTTTGTGCAAATATTTACAACCCGTTTGTACGCGATTTTCCCCATAAAGATATGGGCGTAATCATTCCGTCTTCTGAGAAGAAGTGCAATTTCAGATTTCAACTCGAATTCAAACTTACAAAAGTGTATGTCTTTAAACTCGACGGATAAATTTATTTTCCGTATATTATTTATAATCTTGTTTTTATTCTAATTTATTCATTACACGGAATAAACGACACGTAAACACGTACTAATGAAAACAAATTCAACTCCGTATATCAGATATTATCGCACTAAAATGAATGAACGTGGACTAAAGAGTTTTTAAATTTAAAACAAATCTTAATATTGATTTAATTCATGTAGCGTCATGATGATGTTTGTCTAATTCCCATATATGTTTTTTTTTTTTTTTTTTTAACCCACAAGTTAAAAACACTTTGGAAGAGAATAAGGATTTTTCGCGTCTCGGAATAACATATTAAAGCCATCCTCCCCCCTCCCTCAACCCACAAAAAAAGTTATTTTAAACATTTTATTGACAATGTATTGTTAAATATAAACGTGTTTTAAAAATATTTAATCGTCTAAAAAAATGTGTTACTTTATTTCAATTATAACTTAGCGTTTGATATAACAAAATAAAAAGCTTGTGGTTTTACAATGATTATTAAAAAAAAAAAAAAAAAAAAAAAAAATTTTGAAAATATATTTTCAAGTAGAAAAACTCATCCAAATATTTCATCTATCATCTTATGAAATAAAAAATTTAAATAATGGTAATTTTTTGGAAAATAAATTTATAAGATCTCATATATTTTACTTTGCTTACAATCGTTATATTCAAGAAAATGTAAATTCACACTTTTATTTTTCAGATTTATTATCAATTATGATATCATAATTTTGTTTTGTATTTTAGGTACTTGCTTTTAATAATAATTTATACTTTGCATTTGCATAATTAATTAATGATAAAAGTAAGGCCATGAATAAAGTATAAATCACAAAATATTAAAATAATATTATGCGTAAAAATTCACTGAATGTAGTTTTGATAGGATTAAATGAATTCTAATATATTATAAAAAAAAAAAATCAGCCGCCTTCTCAGAATCAGTCGCCTGGAGCAACAGCCCTCTATTGCTTCCTTCTAAGTACTTGCCCTGGGTACAAAATTTTTTTAAAAATTCTACGTCATCAATTCACATTTCGGACTAAACCACAAAAGCGAGACAAACCGTTAAAGTTTGATACGAAATAATAGAAATAAAATTTTTTTTAATGTTTGGTAAATATTGTAATTGTATTTAATTAGGCACTGTTGACTATATTGTATAAAGTAAACAAAGTAGAAAAATACTACGTTTTGGCTCTGTGCTAAATTATGTTGATTTTTGAAATCCAAATCTCTTTACTCACCCACTTATAATATTCCGGGCCGCATGCTTATTTGATTAGGTATACATTTTTAAAATATTTATTTAATTTTATACAATTATTATTATTATTTATATATTTACTTTGTTAATTATTTATATTAGTTAATTTTCAATGATATTGAATGTTGTTTATACAATTATCTTAATAATTTAAATTTAAATATTATTAATTATTCGTCATTCTATCAGTATTGAAACTCTGTCGTCCATTACGTTAATATTTTTTTGTTATATTTATATTTTTTACAGGTATAAAAGTCATTCAAATTTTTATAAAGTGTAAAAATAATTTATCATAAATCTTTTATTACATTGATAGCTAAATACACGTAAGAAATACAACAATTTAACGCGATTAAAACGCAAAATACCTACGTGTTTGAAATTCAAAGATCTCACAGATCTGTCCAAGGCATCGTTTACTAGAATATTAAAACGGGAAGTCAGAATGTACAACGTCTCCCGGGATATGGTATGGACGATTGGAACACGTGGGCTTATTTGCTCGGGGAGCCGGGGATGAGTGAATCTTACCACCACGTAGTAGATTAAGTATAAAGTTTCGAGCCATCTTTAGCCGTCCATTATTCTCTAGTCGGCTAAGGTTTAAAACCTTCCGTGACTGGATCGTCGATTCTTCATAAGAAACCCGTGCATACATTTCTGTAGACTAGTTCGTTTAATTCGATTTCAACTCAAAGGAAGGGTTCTAAATAATTATCGTATCACCGCGCACAACGAGGTTTTCGGAGTATATACACGTACCGGTGCCTCGTGATCAAACAAACGCTTGCAATCAGTGTTGAGACTTATGTAGATAATTATCTAGATACAAAATGACTTATCTATTATCTTATATAGATAACTCTTGTGTCTATCACTTAATGATTATAATATTGTCTTTACGACAAAATCCGGATATCTAGAACACTTAAATTTAAATCAATAATATTATATTAATTTCTCTTGAATAATATGCTATCATAAATACAAATTTCACTCTCAAAATCGTTCTACTGAAGAAATTACCTATCATTTCTTTAAACTTCAACACACCCACCAAGATTATACGATCTGAGGTTCGAAGAATGCCCATGGTGCAAAGTACGTTTGTTTTTTTATTCGTTAGTCTATTAGCACAATGGATACTTAAAATAATAATAATTGATACTGAAAACTGTTTTTTGTTATAAATTTGTATAGTTAACTATGCACCGTAAACATTAGTGTAATAAGCGAATGAAAAGAAAGAACAAACTCCTTGTTCGAATCCGTACTTACTGAATAACGAGGACTTTATTGTAATGACTTTAATCTTCAAAAAAGTTTTAACAAAGTGAAGCAATAATATTATGTACTCGAAACGCGGAATAATTATTATTGTTTTCCCGCTTCATTGTTAAAAAAGAGGACACAAAAACACACGTCTATATTGAGACTACCTAAATATTATAATAATGTCAATATCAATCGTTTTATTTATAATGTTTCTACTTATTGTACTTTAAATGCGTGCATAAAAAATGGTAGTTCTGTTTTTAACTGTAGTGCGAAGTGATGCGATTATTAACTAGTGAGTGACTGAAAATTATTAACTTTATTATTTGTATTTTATTGTTTTCGAATGCTTTTGTTATATTCGAGCTGAGTCGCAGAGTTTTGAAATTTCTCTTATCACTTATACATGCGATTACATAATAAACAGATTGATATTACCGTCAGACTTTATTGAAAACGTTTCGCGACAAACTCAAAAGGGTATCGGAGACGATGTCGTACTTACATATCGTCCAATGATCGTTATCGTGGTCAGTTGACCGAGGTGTTAAGAGACTTTAGAGTGGTAAAGAATATTTTCCTGAGAGGTCTTATTCGCTTATTCTTTTATGCGGCGCTCGTTATGGTGGTCATTTAAAACGAAAAGCATTTAAACCTTACCATATTATAGCGGGTCTTCTAACACACTTTGTAAACGGTCTGAGCAAAACCGCGACTGAAAAAAAAAAATGGAAGGAGAGGTCCAACAAGATTAACTCATCTTAATTTTTTTAATTATTGTTAAATTAATGATTTTATTAGGTTGGACAAAAAAAACTTCATCAGTTTTCTCACGATTTAAACAATTTCTTAAGGGTCTCTGGTCTTCCCACTGTTACAGCCTTGGGTCTATCTATAACAGGCATGTCAAACTCAAAACAGCAAATAGCGGGCCACATAGCCCTTAAAAATCTTTTTTTTCTCCTATAAAGAAATCATCGAATATACTTATTCTTAACTTAGTTGCGACCAATTTATTTGCTCTTTATTTTAAATAATATTTAAATAAATCTTGGACCGCAAATCGCAAAGAGTCTGTTTTTTGAATAAAAGTAATTAGTTATTTAAATTGAATATATTTTTAGTGAAAACTTGATTTTTTTCTACATTTTTTTGTATATCTCATACTAAAAGCCGTACGTGAAAATAAGTTTATAATGTATATTTGTAATCATTAGCTATAGCAATTATATTTTATAATACAACTTTGGCAAGCATAAAACATACAATAATAGTAATTTTATTTACAAACAACTCATTACGAAAAGATCAGAATCCGGTTTTAGATTGTACCGAGAACCCAATTTTCAAAAACTAGTTTGATTAACTAAAACCGTAAACGGTATAAAACTACTGTTTTCAAAAACTGTACCAACATGAAGTACGAGGCCGAAACTGCAAAGAACAACCAAAGGTTTCAAGCGCTGATTTCTATTCGTAATAACGTAAACAAAGAGAGACGGTGAGACGAATTCCCCCCATCCCACGTCCGTCAAATTATCGTCACCGGTCCGGTCGCATAATCACGTCGTTCCGAGCGTAGACGAATATTATTAGACGGAGAATTTTTTTTTTTTTCAAACCAGGCTCTCGGAAACTCCGTGTTTCAATTTAATTAACGCGCGTAGCCATCGCGCCACCGTCGCTGGCCGAGGAGTGGAACTTTTACCCATTGTTTATCGCTAGGGGCAGAGCGAGAGGTCTCTGTATAACACGTGGCGTTAACGGAAGTAGAATGATGGGGAGCGATGGGGGGAATAGCGTAAAGAGGGGTTGGAGCAGGACACAAGGATGGTGAGGCCGGGGGGTTTATCGAAAAGTTTATATTATGTAACGGTATCAATAAATCGTCACTACTGCCGCCACCACCGTGTAGGAAAATCAACGAAAATAACAAAATTGTATTTCGTGCTCAGAGTTATTACAGTAAACCGTGTGTCGATGTGCCTGTGGTACGTGGGTTAACAATGTAAATAAGGAGTTGTCTAGGAAATGCTGGTCAATATTTGGCCAAAATAAACATGACATTGCCAAAATCAACATTACTGTAATAATTATTTAACTTTAGTAAAATATTTAACTATTATGAGCTTATTAATATCAAAACATTCTCTCAATAAGAATATCTGATACGAATAATACAATTTTTTATGTACACATAAATAAAATTATGACATTTTTCTATACCTCACAAAATACATCCTTTGATGACCTGTAATATGTATCGTGTTTTCACTTTAGTATTTAAATATTCTCACGCCCACATCAGTCCCAACCCTAAACCAACCACTACGAACCACCGTCGGAACAGAACCTGACCTGAAATATCGAAATATCACCGTGCGTGTGATCCCGTGTTTCGCTTTCATTAATAAATTATAATTTAATTAAGACTGTTAGGTATACACGATATGTGTTTGATTAAAAATGTATAAAATCAAAATATTTTGAGTGTTTTTTCTTTCAGGTTCCGACCGAAGTGAAGACGCTATACTGCTATAACGTTTTTACATTGATATTTATTTTTATTCATTTTTTTTTGTGTACACGTTTTCATATAGAAATACTTGAGGCGCCTAGTTTCAAGACTAGCTAAAAGATAATTTTTTCAAAATAGATTTTTTTTAATTTTCCAAATATTCACACTGTATTACATAGTTGGTAAAAATATTGAACATCAAACAAGGCCATAATTGATATTAAATGAGGACAGAAAATTATGGTTAGTATCAAAACCAGCCATCTAACGATGTTTATTTCAAATCAAGCCACAAATAAACACATTTTTTTATCTGCTCTGGTAATAGTATTCAATTTTTTTCAATTTTCATGAAATTAAGTTTCTATTTGGTTATTATTTTTTACTATTGGGTAAGTATGTACATAAAATTCAAAATGTTTTGTATTTCTTAAATTTTTCAGTATTTGTTTCAAAATCACCTATCTCATAAAGTCAATTTCAAAACCAGCAACAAGTGAAAAAAAATAAAATATTGTTGGTTTCAAAAACAGCCATATGCTTAAATTCACAACAAAACTAGCTTTTTCAAAACTATAAATTTATTTAACTCTTGTAATAATATTTTTTTAAAATATGTTTTCACATACAATATGTGTACTATTTAAAGCTTTGATTTCATATTAATAATACAATTATAGACCAAGTATTTTACGTTATTTTCGTTTATTGTTGTTTTTGAAAAATTTCGAAAATTGCTTATAGCTGGTTTTGAAACTAGACGCCTTGCTTGTCCAAATTTATCGACCAGTGTATATTTGAAATTTTTAATATCAATTAATTTAATATTACTAACACTTTAATAATCAAAATTATTTTCTTCCTTTTGTCGATTATAGCTTAGGGGATGCGATCTTTTCGTCATCCAAACCACCAACCGCTTCCACTGATATTATTCATTAGTCATTGTGGTCTGCAAATTATTCGAACCCGAAACTCTGCACGAGCTGTCGAAACGCGTTCGGAATAATTAGTTACTTTAGTAATTATAGTTATCGCGTAGAACGGCTTTCGATTTATACGCGTTTTTTTTTTTCGTCCACGAGCCCAGTTTTTAGGGGAAACTTGGAAGTATTTAAAAAAAAAAAAACACTTTGTGCACAAGTCGATTCATCTCGTGGAAGTTAGGCTATAATTTATTAACGCGTGGTGCCGCGGACAACGTGACGTGTATTTTAAAATTTGTTTGTCTCATTTCCCCCCCCACCCCACCAAAGCGGATCCTGAGGACGTGAACAAATCGCGCAAAAAAACACAACACATCACCCCGTCGACCAATGATTATCACTCATGCCCGAATTCCGGAAACTTGTAACGTAACTTTGGGACCGAATTGACGGGGTCACAAAGACATAAACAATTATTACTAACAGAAAACTTTCCATTGATCTCCATCATCCCTCCACTGATTATTTAATTATTTATTATAAAGGTGCGCCTAGACTGGTGCACAATAAAGAGGGGGTAGGCTTTGCGGACAAAGCTCCTCGTTGCCATTCGATTAACTGCACCTGTCTTTAACAATTACATTTTTAGATGCCAAAACGAAGAAGCTTATGATTTTAAAATGATGTCTTTTTTCGCCCTTATGCGAACACAATATATTCTTATAGAAATACTCGTCCGAAATTTCCGATGGGTACCTTTTTGACTTTTGGATTCGGCTCTGGATGGTACTTTAAAGAGGTCATATCTCGAAATTAGAATTTTTTCAAGGGTTTACACAGAATAAAACGTGTTTTCACGTTATTTTATTTCGTCGTAATTGCTTATTATTTGGTTGCTAGAGAAAAAAAGAGGAATCGATCTGTGCTAGACTGTAGTACGAATTCGTAGTATGAAATTCAAATAATATTTTACATAACTAACTTCGATCAATAACACACCATTATTTTGTGTACGGCAATCGACCGAGTTATACACCATCACAAATATAGATAAAATATCGCATAAATTTCGATCTCACGTTATTCACAAACGAATATATTATTATTTGTCTAGAATAATATTGTAATGATAAAATATTACACAAAAACTCGTATAATACATATAGTACGTGTGCTAGTGATGCAATATCGTTTTATTAAATTTCAATCGTCGCCGCTACGCGTTCGCACACATCCGTAAAATATATATTTTATATTATTTTTTTCGGTTCGAATGCAGACTGAATTTGCTCAAATCAGCTTCACTTTCTGCTGAGCCGACTCGTAGCTAGGACAGACACGTAGCTAAGGAGTGGCCTGTGGTGGCCGGGCCACCCTATTTTGTTGATATACTTAGGTTAAATTAAACGTTCATTAAATTTCAAATCGAACAAAAATCATTCCGAGCAAGGACATGAACTTTAAATAATTCTGATTTGATATATATATTTTTTTAATTCAGAATATTATTATAACATAATAATTATTACAATTATATTACGTGCATTGTTACAGTAATATTTTGATACCTATTTCTGTTCATCGTGTTCCAGTGATGATAATGGAAATTACTAGGGATAGGAGTGAGAATTAAAATGTTAAAATAAAAATGTAGTACAGAAACCATATGTTAAATTGGAGTGAGTATAGAAATATTGCTATAAAGTTATAAAATATTTGAAATAAGACTTATTTGTTATTTTCAAATTTGAAACTTGATAATAATGCGGTTTTCTTGTGTTTTTTTTTTTTTTTTTCATCACGGGATAGAGTTAAGTTGCGTTATCATTTGCCACCCTAGTTTGATTTTGATCAATTTTTGGCCACCCCAGCCGTAAATTCCTGTCGACGGATTTCGTTACACCTATTTATTCCTGAAGAAATACGATAACAACACTAGTAGTATTAATAAAAATGTGTGTACATAATAATATGTCTTCGGCACGGCGGCGGTCGTAAGAACAACGGGGAATTTTTTAAACGAGTTTAATATTTTGGCAACGCGAAATTAGATTACTGTTTTGTTTTCATAATAATAACAATGTTTAATCCCATGCCGTTCTTTTATATATTCTCGTGGCACGACAATTTATACGTTTTTCGCCGAACCAACGAATCCAATGAAAACGGCGATATTTTTTCATTAAGCTTACAGTGGTTTACGTGTAACAAAACACCCTCACACAGTCCTTTGACAATACGAATAAAAATCGTAAAAAATAAAATACCAAAAAAAAAATCGCAAACAACCCGTCATTGAGGAGGCGGAAAATAGGAAAAAAAATATATATATATTACAGTACATAAACCGTACGTAGTGACTCGGTCGATATAAACGAGGAACATAGGCGGACATTTGGTGAGATTCTTTTTTGGGGGGAGGGGGCTTAAAGAAAGTGATCCGCTACGACTTTGCCCTCGCAATCCCAATTATATAACAATCATTTATAACTCGAAAATTTGAACTTGTAGAATTTAATAATTATGTACATTAAGTAATATAAAATATCGAACTTTGAGTATAAGTATTTATATTTTGTTATTTTTAAAATGCGTCAACTTTTATCGAAAAATTGTTACAAATTAATAATTACATAATGTAAATAAACTTTACAAATATAATCAATTCTTATTGCGATATATGGAATTACGTTTACAAAAAAATTACCTGAATAAAATTCCGTAGTTAATATAGTGGTGCGGGGGGGGGGTACCATTTGAAAAAATGAGTTTGTTTCATTACAGGATATCGAGGTAACATAAAAAAAAAGTTATGGAAATCATTGATTTTATTTTTTTATTATTTTAAATTTTTACCACAAAGAAATTCAAAATTTTCCATTTTTACGGCCAAAAGGGGGGCGAGTATGCCTAATAAATCACCCTATAAAACTTGTTTTTGATTCTTTTTTTAGTGTACGACATTTTTTCTTCACACCGTTTGATAATAGACGGGATTAAAAAGGTGCTGACGTTTCACGAAAAGCGAGCCCCGTGGACTTTATCGGTACATGGTATTCAAAAAAGGGAAAAGCGCGTTTTTTAATGGGACGTACCCGAGATTAAACCGAAAACTTAACTCAAACGCCGATGTACAAGTTGAGTTTAAAGTGTTTTTGCCATAATGGCCGTTGGATAACGATGGGAACGAAAAAACTTGCGCTGGCATTCTCTTAATCAGTTTTCGTTCACTGCCTTCTCCGCGCCAGGCGAGGGCATTAGAGAAACCGCGAAGAGAAGAAAATAAATTTAAAAAAAAATCTATCCCCCACTCCTCAGCTTCATAATATTATGGTCTATTTGATTTATGCGTTCGGGCGGGATGATATTAACAACTCGGTACCGACTTTACTACCATCACCGCCAACTTGCCGGTGGTGTTATTAGACTGGTTAAATATATTTCGATGCGAAAACGCAATATTCACATACCACCGTCACTCCGCGGCATTGATAATATGATCATCAACTAGTGCTAATAGCCATCGGTGGGAGACAATAATACATAGATAGGTAGGTAAGAAGCGTGGCGTGACGGGCATAATAGTCTTAAATATTTTGTGATTGGGTATTTTTAAGTTCACCGTCAGACGTCTGAAATTTGTACTCTGAAAGTAGCACCTTAAAATACTATAAATAATATATAATATATTAAATATTTTATTTTCATATACCTATTGTTGACTGATCGAATGATTATTATTATCAATGTTTGTATTTTATGTAATCCTCATATTCACTATAAGAGTTGTCCAGGAAAAAAAATTAAAAATATTTATTATTTTTTGTTGTCCTATGAATAAAGACATTTTATATCTATTTTTTTTTTTAACTTTATTACGGTTGAATCCAAACAATGCTTTTTGTTAATTATCTTGATGGACATTATTTTCATTTAGATGAACATTAGATGACAATTTTTTTTCTATCTAGATAAGATACAGATAGAACATTTTTTATCTAGATGAAGTATGTTGATTAATCTATCTATTGGACAACACTGTATATAACGTGCTCCGTTTATTGTTATAATAATATATTGTATTTGTAAATGTGTTTAATGTTTTGTAAATCGTATTGCGTTTGTCGCGTTACTAAAATTTAAAAACACAATTTCCCAAAATACTGTAAAATTTTAATTTTTTTTTTTCAACGTATGGTTTGATTTCGCATGCTCTCAAATATAATATTCAGCTTCCTACAAATCTGCTTTACCTGACTTATGGAATCTGTACGATAATGAACGATTGTTTGTTTACACGTCTTTGCATACGTCATGCACCTATTATCTAGGGATCCGATATTTCAGCACCCCGTACAGCAGTGGCGATTCACGGGCTCCTTGTTCTCGCCACGGCGTATTACCCCCAGTCACGACGTCGTTACTGTCGGATTTCCCACGAACATAATATTTCCGGGCCCCGTTCGAACGGAAATAGGATAACGTAAATAACGACGCGGTGCTATAATGCTCTTCTACGTCCTGATCGAGAAATCATCGTGAGGCCTAGAGCGATAAATCGCAGAGACTGGAAATATGCCATCCTCCCTCTCAATCCCAAACAGCTTGGCATCGTGGTGTAAGGTAAATAACACCTGTGCGAAGAAAATCAATGCTCTGCTCTCTCTCTCTCTCTCAATATTGAACGTTTACATTAAATAAATAAATATAATATTATTGTGTTTTTGTAGTGTATTTTGGAATAATTACAAACATTACAGCTAGGTACAGGGTACACGGACAGTCATTGCTTTGTGTACTCCCGACTCCCGTAGTATCATGAATATATGAATGACTATGGTCCACATTATAAATAACAATATCTGATAAATTCTCTTCGCGTGTGTCTAGTCAATCGGATTTTTTGATAATTCATTATTTATTTATTTATAATTTATTATTATTATTATTCATATAATATATATTACAATCAGAATGTGTCATCGAACAAGAACTTATTCTTAGTAACCTGCTAATCTTAATAGCATAATATGATAATAGCTAAAACTTATACTAAATACTTTCCAATACCTACAAATTACTTATAAAATATTAAAATAAAATTGGGACAACAGAAATTTTTATCTTAACCCTTCCCCCATCACCGAAATTAATTTCCAATTATGATCTTGACTGCAATAATTACTGTATAGATATCGATTGCAATAATTTGCCATAACAGAAGACAAAAAAACTGAGACAAACACAAATATGTGCACGTGCAGTGTAAGTATAACAAATTTATTGACCGAAGCGACGCCTCCGTGTTTCGCGTGTGCGGTGGTGGATGTAAATTAACGATTCGCGGCCGTTGTCACGTTAAAATTATACTGACGTGGACACGTTTAGATAGTTCCCGCGGTAGTCCCTACCCGCCCGCCCGCCCGCCCACCAACCACGAACATGTTACTACAACGCGTGCGGTGCAGACTTGACAGTTTTATTCCGAAAACGGATTAATAATATATTATACTCTCGCGGAAGCAACGGTGGTGGTGGTATTTTCCCGTCCGATCTGTATACACACACACACACACACACACACACACACACACACTGTCGTGTGGTATTTGCAGTGATGTAGATGAAAACTGTTTTTTATTTTTTTCTTTTTTTTTTATGCCTGTGAAAACTCAGCTCGGGTTTTCACCTCGATTTTATCCAACCGACCCGACACTAGTATCAGTGCCAAAATCTGCGAATTTAGTTTTCAGAACTTGATTTTTCTCGACCTTATCGATTTTGTACGAAACAAACGTTTTTTCCGTTAATTGATAAAAAATTATTTTTTCATAGAGCTCTGAAAATTCTATAAATTCCTTTGCTTGATTAACATAAAAAAGAAATCAAAAAAAAATCACATTAATTAATATAAGTCATTATTTAAAATGGCTATTTTCAAATTAAAAAAGAAAAATCGATTTTTGAATATTTTCGTTTGTAATCTATTGATTTATGGCAGTTAGTAAATTTAAATATTATATTTCATTTGACAAAAAAGTATATTAAAATATTTACACAATATTTAAATTAGAATTAGTAGTTTTATGATTTTCTTTTAAGTAGTTGTAAATATTTTTTTCTATACATCAATATTTAGTTGTTTTATCTCATTACTTATATATTATTTATGTTCTATAATATACATTACTTTAGTTATTTTTATTTCTTACCACTTCAAAATTAATTTAGATAAATTATAAATTAAATTTCAACACATTATTAAAGTATTGTATTTATATGTATTAATTTATTATTACTAAAAATAAATATTGTTAGAACTACATAGCGTGTCATCTTTTTTTTTTTTCAGACTCCACCGTATATAAATACGTTTTTGGAAAATACCATAGGGAATGCGGAAATACAATAGTTTTTATGAAATTCTCAAATTCATATGATTGAAAATCTATCAAATCTACTGTGCAAGGCAAATTGAATTCGGGAAAAAAAACTAGACAACAATTCGTTTTTAATGTTATTTTTCTTTTTTTGGCATGGCTCGTTTAATGTTGTAAAAGTAATTCAACGTCAGTAAAAGTTTTCTTCTTTTTTTTTTTTTTTTTTTGTGTTTTTCAGAAAGTTATTTTGTTGTTCGATCGGCATGGCTGATCGAACAATGAAAACTACGAAGAATATTGTGCGGTATGTCATCGCAGTACAATATAATAATATAACTCCAATATTGGACTTTTTCCATTGGATATATCAATATATTATGAGATAAAAGGGTACACGATATTGATGACAATAATGATGCTCATCGAATCACCTTGATAGCTACTAGTTTATGCTAGTTTCTATGCGGTTTCTTGTGCAATTCATCATAATAATAGTATTAGCAGATACGTATTTAGGAATTTTGCGCCCCTGGTCAAAAAAAAAAAATAAATAAAAAAATACGCCCCCTTTTCACAGTTTTTCCCTGTTTTTGGAAAAAAGTATTGAGAAATTGGAAAAATGACCTCTTTAAAGTACCATCTGGGTACGATTCCGGTTCTATAGAGATACTGATCGAAACTTTTGGACAAGTATTTCTATACGAAAAAGTGTTTCCAGAAAG
>JAIPRM010000561.1:0-19994 GCA_025469315.1 Stegophylla sp. TES_Ste_2020
AGTATTTGAGAAGTATTTGAAATACTATACAATTAAAGTATTTGAGTAGTATCTTAAATACTTTAAAAAAAATGTATTTGAGTACTTACTCAAGTACTTTTTAAAAGTATTCTTTACAGGACTGTATATAGGTCAACTTATATTGACTTCTCCTTTTTTTTTTTTTAATCAATAATCCAAATTTTTAATTACAAAACGAATAATATAATGTATGTACATATATGTTCAGGGTAATGCCCGGTAACTGAGCAATTTGTGAATTACCCATGGATTGCCCGACTTTGTTGGGCAAAGTCCGAAGTACTATAAGCTTTTCCCGGTTTTAAGTTGGTTATTTGCAGATAGTCCAGTGTTTTAAGACAGAGTGAAATTAAAATTAAATTATAACTACAAAAGGATAATTTTTTTTATTAATCACCAATCAAGCTTTTTTTTACAATTATTATTATCAAATAATTATATTAGATAAGTAGTAGGTACATTATGATTATGAGGATTATATTATATTACTATATTATTTTTTGTAATATAACTAATACGGATTTTTGCAATAATTATAATATCATACAAGTAATATAATATTATTATTATGAAAATTACATTTTGTTATTATATTATTTTTTGTATTTTAATTAATACGGTACTTACATTGTTGCATTTCATTACATGATACATTTTGTTTAGCGCATTTAACTAATTTTCAATTACTTTCATTTTAAGAAAACGTCAATATGCACAGAAACACTGGTTAAACAGACCTTATAATAGGTATATCCTCCCACTGGTACAACTTAGGTTATCTCATTTTTATATAACTTGTAGGTAATTTTGACAATCAATTTTTCTATAATCTGTGTGATGGTAACAACATAATTAACTATAAACTACATTTTTATTGCACCTAATCTTTCATATCGTACTCGTCTCCTTCTTGTAGTAATGATTTAATCCGTGAATTGCCAACTTGTTACTGGGAAAATCAAGAAATAGTATATAACTTCGAACCTTTCCTATTGGAGTCGGGTAATTCGCGAACTGCATTGTCCAGTCACCGGTAACATTTATACTTAAATGATTTTGAGTCGCTCGAACTCAAAGTATTCAATGAAACGCCTCAAGTGCTGATAGCGCTTTCAAGTGGTATATATCTATATATCAATGGCTTGCACGTGCTCAGAGTTTAACCCAGCTTAGTATAATAATTGACCTATGCCAATAAAACAGTTCTGAGTGGAGCTTCAATAATTAATTATAGACAATAATAATTATTATCAGTTTTATATTGAGTAAGTTTAATAATGATTGTTACATGTTTAAATTCTAAACGAAATTCGCCTGTGATTAGGTGGTGTTGGCGTATTGCTGACATTTCAAAAAAGTAATTTTACTTTTGGAATGGGTAATAATAATAATAATAATAATAATCCGTGTTTTGAAATTTTAAGCTCTTATGATATAAAATGTCCACAATTTATTGAAAAAAAAAAAAGTAAATATAAGGTGACTTATGTACGAGTAAGTAAGTATAAAATTTTCCGCTCTAAAAACTTCTAACGATAGTCAATATAAAAACATTTTTGACAATTCAGATAAAACTTTATCTTTTAACCCAATCGTTAAATGAACATAGCTGATACAAATTGTAGTAATGTGCATAATATTATAAATCGTCGTGTATCTATAATAATAATACATTTTATTTCAACTTTTCACATAATAATCATAATTTAAATGTATACAATTGAGTTGATACCTACTCTCTATAAGCAATAGCTTGTGGTGAGAGTAGGGAGTCTGCTATAATACTAATTAAATATAAACATTTTTATAGTAGTAGTGATAAGCGAATTAAGTACTATAATTAATTATAAATAATAATAAGGTAACTAATAGAAAATATAAAGACGGATATTAAAAAAGGTTTTGAATATCTATATTTTTAATATATATATATATTATCTAATGTACAGTTTAAATAACTATTAATAATATTATTATTTTAAATTTATTCTCCAAGAATTGATTATGTAATATTAAAGCTAACATCTGTCGAATAAAGGACAAGATTTTGGTTCAGGTGCACCATTGTAACCATCTAAGAGTGCATAAAAGGCTGGAAATGAGCGACCACATTGGCAGCAACCGTAAGCGTCATCTACATCAATAGACGAAGTAATAAATCCTGCTCCATTTTCCCTAGCGTATTTTCCCTTTAAATCGAAAAAATATTAAAGCGCGATTGGCATTGTATAATACGTTTTTTATATGAAGTATAACTTTATCAAATAATGATTTTTGGGTATCTGCACACAACTCGTTATCATTATATCCTTTTGAGTTAGCACCACATATCTGTAAGTACAATATTTAAGTAATTAAATTGCATTAAAATTATTTATCAAGTTACATTTATAATGAACACTATAATATGCATAATTTCTGACTCGCCTAGACGGTAAGAGAAAACTACTAATGGAGAACGCGAGTCCGATTAAAAGTCATAATCTTGTACCTGGAAAAATTAAGGGACAAACCAAACTGTTCAAACCAATTAGAAAAACTATTTAAATCGTCTTGCAGTTTTAAACAATCATCAACTGTATACACACGGGAATACAGTTTAATATTAATTGCGAAACAGTGGAGATGACTGCAATGGCGCAAATGGTGATGCATGCTGTTAAAAAATAATGAAAATTATAAAGGAGAAAGATGTTCCCCCTGAAGAACACTAAATTAGATTAATACCAAAAACGAGTATTTGTCATCGAGATAAGACTCGAACCACGATAAAAGTGACTCACCAATACCGAATTACTTAAGTCTTAAGGATATTTTATCAGAGCATTGTAGTTAACTGTGTCAAACCGAGTTATGATATTATGTATAATGTAAATTACACTATTAAATAGTTATGCAGTTTATATTTTTATTATGTAAGCGTTCCGCGAAATTTTCATGAATCGAAAAGTGGCCTTCCAAGTTTGCCTTAAAAAGGTGAAAACCCCTGGTTTATATTCAGAAGAGTTACTAGATCATAATATAATAGGGGCCATCTGGAAAATTCCCAGACTGTGGCCACTTCGCTCCTGTATGTAGATCAAAAACACAAGATTTTTTTTCAGCTCGAGTTGCATTTATCATTTATCACAATTAATTAGTTTCGTTAATAATGAATTACTTACGAATGGATAAAATGCGTTACAAGATACAACAGTCGGGTGTTTTAATGTACCAGATGTCGAAAATTTGTAATATAATTTAGACATTGGAATGCCTGCATCTTCCAAGTAACGTCTTATAATATCCTAGGAATAAAATAAATAGTGTAATTTATATGTTCTATGCGACAGGGGCGAGCCAGGGGTCAAAGGATCCAATCTTAGGTACATTTTAGTCAATAATTATGTATTACATCAAACCGAATTTTTTCTTCAATCATTACGTTTTATACAAAGAAGATCGAAAAAATAAAA
Organism: Stegophylla sp. TES_Ste_2020; assembly: GCA_025469315.1. Classification (NCBI taxonomy): domain Eukaryota; kingdom Metazoa; phylum Arthropoda; class Insecta; order Hemiptera; family Aphididae; genus Stegophylla; species Stegophylla sp. TES_Ste_2020. The sequence continues at coordinate 3,477 of JAIPRM010000561.1, forward strand.
ACACATTTCACAATATCAAATTATTCTGTATAAGGTGTTATACAGTTAAAGTCTTAATCGAAACAATCATAAACTAAAATTAATATCTATTCATATAATGCATTTTTCAAAAATTCTCCATATGCTATTTTAAAACATGAAAAAATAGTGCATTAACAAACCTTCAAGTTGTACAGGTAAATTTTACATTTTATTAAGTACATTCTAATAGTATTGTAAATTATTTGAATTGGTTAAACATTTTCTTAAAGTTGAAATGAAAAAAAAAATAAATAAAGAAAAAAATAAGTAATAATATATAATTTCTTTTGAATTATATAGAAATAATCATTATCATAATTTTGATAAAATCATTTTATAGTAATTGGTTAATCGAATAAAGTATGTGTACGACATCCTCTTGAATATATTATAGGCATACATACACGTATATATTACTAAACAAGTAATATAAAGGTGTAATCGACTATAATAAGTTTAGGTATATATATATATATATATATATATATATACCTAATAGGTATAATACAATATATTATAATAATATATAATAGTGGTAATACAATAATTGGTAGTATAAGTACAATACTCGTATTTTCGTAGTCAGCGAAATGAATTTTTTTTTTTTTAAATGATTTAAACTGGTTTTATGTCGGCGAACGGGGGATCGGAGCAGGAATGAACCACCAGTCCGCCCCTATTGTCATAAAGTTAAGTACAATAACTCATTACCAATGAATTATTATTCCCAGTTAATGGATAAACGCCAGTTTTTATGAAATAATCTGTGCACTCGTTAAAATCTTTTAAACTAAGCACATAGAAATCAATTGAAGGGTCTAAAATTTTAAAGTCCAGCCCTGTCGGAAAATTAAAACAATTAATTACTATACAAGAACAAATTATTGATTTGAATGATGTCAACACCACTAAGCCATCATCTTTTTCTTTCCACTATGGATATTTAATTAATTGGGCCAAGCATTATGTGGCCATAATGAATTTTTAATTTCTATAAAATACGTTTTTCTACAAATATGATAAAAAATGTGACAAGAAAACTATTAATAATGAATTATTACAGTTAATAAGTACAGTGCTGTACTACTGTCTTTCACTGTCCTTACTTTATAGTCCAGGGGTTGGCAATTAGGTTTTATCGCGGTCCAGATAATTTGAAAAACAATTTTTGAGGGCCAGATAAAACATAATTTTAGTTAATAAATGTATTTATTTTTGTATTGAAAACACAATAAAAGCCGTTTAATGCAAATTATTTTATCTTATATAATATAAATCATGAAGTTGCATACTAAGAAAATATAATTTTATACTTAAAATAACAATTAATTTAGTTCTATGTGATAAATTACATTTCCTGAGCCAGTTTTATACAATTTGGTACTCTCGGATAACAAGAGAGTGTTTTCAAGATAAAAATCAGTTTTATCTGGACTATGGATCCAAACGTGGTAGTTTTTTTATATGATGTATTCGAGTACTTATTATGGACCTCGAGATATTGGTCTTAACACTCTAAACATTCAAAAATTATCATTATAAATTAAGAAATTTCGATGGGTAATTTAAACAACAATACCTATTGGCTATTGTACAATGTGCTCAAATTATTAGATGAAATTTAGCGCCCCATTTTTATGGCACTCGGTGCATAGGCACCTCTCCCATCCCCCCTAAGCACGGCTCTGTAATATAGCTTACAGTCTATAATTGTCGGGTTATTGTAGTAATCTAATGTTTTTCTAGCTACTATCTGTAAACCAATATCCAAATCCGGAAAAGTTGATTTCATGACATTGACATATATTTTGAAATTTTCAGTATATTGAGGAAAATCACTCGAAAATCCCTAGAAATGAAATAAGTTTTGTTATTACTTATTAACATGAACTTAAAGCTTAAATATGTACAATGTGTGGGTAGCACTACACAGGTACTTGTTCTTTGGTTATCCAATATATAATAAACTAAATGTCAAACCATGCAATTGATGATGAAGACAAAACATCATATAATTAATCAATGAAAAAAATAACTATTATTATTATGGTGTGAAATTCAGTCCACAACATCAAAAGTGACACAGAGAAGAGTGGTGCTTACACTTATATCTAAATTTACAATTACTATTCCAGTAATTCCTCTATGCTGATCTAAATAAGATTTCAAGCTTTGCATTTCGTCTATGGCGTTTATTCCTCCTGTACACGTATTACAGCCAAGGACTTGTGTCCATTCCATTTGAGTATAATGACCATAATATATAAACACCTTGTTTCCGGTAGCTATGAGCTTGTCTAAATATCCTATTAAATATAAAACTTTATTTACAGCTACACGACACAACGAAATATTCAAATATTTTATTTCTTGAGTACTTACATTGTTGATAAAAAAATATCTGTTTACTACTGTACAATTTTAAGTACTTCAATTATTAAATAAATTTATACGAGTATGTAATAGTAAAACTGAATGCAATATAATAATTAGAGCGCTTGGTTTTTGTAATATCACATTTAGAAATTATTATTTTTACATGATTTTGATAACAATTGGGCCAAATTATTCAAAATATACCATATAATTTTATATGATGTAAATATTGTTACTAAAATGTACATTAATGTGTATATTATGTAAATGTATGAAATTTATATATTAGTGAAAATGAGGGTTATGTAGCTTATCGGATTAGTTATTCATTGAATAAAATCATAAATATGTCATATCCGCTTACCATCTATGCCACTCTTAATCGAAACTTCGTCAAATATTTTGTAGTCTATGCCTATTCTTACACCATCGTATAAAAATGACGTGCAGTCTTCTGGAAAATGTTGAATCGGTATTTCTGACGTATTACATCCCTCTTGCAGTTCAGCCCAACAATGGCATCCAGCTTTTCCGGGACCTGAAAACATTTACATTAAACCAGAGATTGGATTTGGTTTTTGAAGAAATTATAGGAACCGGAACTAATTGGAACTTGTATTTCTTATTCCATGGAATTGGAACCAATTATTCTAAAATCAAAATACTAAAATATAAAAAAACACATAATATAATATGGTATCGACTAAAATCTCTATTACAGACCACTAAGATATAGTCACTGTATACAAATTAAATGAATACAATTGTTTTTATTCTATTTTAAACCATTACTTTTTAATTGAAACTAAATTTTTTAACATTCTAAAAGCCAGAACCGGAACAGGATTTTTTCCTTTTGAAAATACATAAGGTTGCAGTCCTGCAATCAACTGTGTTGAACATAGTTTAAAGTTAATGATCGGAGGCTCATAGTGGCGTGCTAAAGAACAAATTAAATGAGTACATGGCGTGGTAAATTTGATTGTAAAAATTATTTCTACGTACTTCATTACATATTAACCCTATGTAATTACGTACCATGTATTTATAAATTTCAGGGTTCGATAGTTAGTTTTATAAACTAGGTAAATCACTAATAAAACTTACCCTTTTCTGTACTCGGTTCTAATTGGTCGTGGGTTGACAATATTACATAAAAATGAAGAAATAAATGAATATAGAATATGAACCCATTCATTTTACAAGCAATCTATAACCAGATAAGTTAATGTATGATTTAATTTTAGAAATGAACAGAAAATTGTTAAACACATACATAATAGTGGATTCGATAATAAAGATTATAAATTATTTATAAGTACAAATCAGTATCAATAAATCGCTAATATTTTCGTACAGTTTTTAGTTCATAAGTAATAACTGTAATGTTTACTTTATTTAATGTTGTTGTAACAGGTGAATTTGTATTGTCACTATAAATATTAGATTCTGAGCGCAGAGTCATATTAGTTTCACAGTGGAAAATGCTTACTTTGTATATGACACTATTTTTGGATAGTGAAACTCGTCCAAAAGTTCCATTCACCAACTTAATAAAACAGAAACAAGAACATAATGCTATAAAAATATTATTTTACACAATGTGCAATTTTTAAATTATATGATAATTATTCATTATCAACTCTACAAAAAAAGAAAAAAAATTGTATATAAATTGATAATGGTAGATTTCACAATACGTAAGTATACGTATTTTGAATAATAAACAAAACTTAATTTAACTTTTAAAAAAAATCTTAAAAAACAACTATTAATAGTTAACTATTAATAATATTATAATACAATTCTTTTAGTATCTTTATTTTTATTTTTATGCATTGGCAATGAATGACTGAATACCATTTCTCAAAAAATTGACGAACTCCTGGATGTGTTAAAATCAATTTATTGTACAGCCCTTCCGCTGAGTTATACTACAAATGCCAAAAAATATTTGTTTATAATTTATATTTTAATATTGATGTTTAAATTATAAATCTTGTAAAAGATGGTCTTTACAACACAACTTTTTTATAATACTCAGTTTTGTGGCTTTTGACATTATAACACTTAGTTTTATGAAACTCTCCCTTTAACTAGTGGTCAATGTGCTATCAAATTCATATAACAATTAACACTATTGTTGATAACTAGTAAAATTTATAAGTTCTTAGCATCATTGTTATAGAGGTTACAATTAAATATCAAATAACAGATATTTTATATAATATATGCCTTATATAAGTAGAGCCGATATTCAACTATACATTTTTTTAGATTCTGAACGAAGTGAAGAAGCTTATGATTTTACAATGATGTTTATTTATTTTTTTTTTTTCTCTTTCTGTGAACACTTTTTCGTATAGAAATACTTGTCCGAAAGTTTTGAACAGTATCTCTATAAAACCGAAATCACACCAAGATGGTACTTTAGAGAAGTCATTCTTCCAATTTCTTAATATTCTTTCCAAAAATGGGGAAAAAATGTCGAAAAATTGACAAAAAACGGTAATGATTTATCGTTTCTTTAAAATTCAATACGTCAAGAAAATCCCACCCGTTGTGCGAAGAAAACCCATCATACGAAGTATGTCCGGCTTTTTTCATTTTTGATGCTAAGATCGTGGTGTGAAATGAGGCTAGGTTAAAAATTAAATTTAATATTATCTCACTCATATATATATGTCTAATTAACATGAAAAAAATCTCGAAAATTGTAAATCAACTTTTTTTTTTTTTATAACAGTGTAAGTTAGTATTTTGACAGAATTCATTAGTTTTACCATTGATTTTAGAATTTTTCGATTCATGTGACTCATAGACTGTATTTAAGTCCCTACCTACCTATCTATTCCCTGTATTTTTTATAGTATTTATAATATTGTCAATTGTATATAGACGTAGTATGACTAATTATGACTCTTTTAATAATATTAAAAAAATAATGTAGAGCAGTATTTTGAATTGTGTTGGCACCCATTAACTAACACCCACATGCCAATTTTGAAGGAGCAATAGCTCCTAAATTACCCTTTCAACATACTCCATTACATTCATTACATACAAATATTTTGTTAAATATATCTTTATCATCAATTACCTATTATTATTACATAATATTTGAAGTTTTCGTTTGGTAATCGTACCGGATATGGAGTGACCGAAATATAAAAAGTCAGCGGTCCGGAACGATTGCAGACCGTTTCACTACATGAGTATTCCTGAACTATTATGAAACCTCTTATAAGAAGATGCGCCTTTGGTTTTTTTGTTCTACGCATTTTTAAAAACTCGTATAAAATAGGTATATGCTCAATTGATCCAAAACGGTCTGCATTCGTTCCGGACCGCCGACTTTTTATATTTCGGTCACCCCATATCCGGAACAATTGCCAAACAATGATTGTAAATGTTAACAATGTATGAACGCGTTAAGACAATTTTGTCATCATTCACTATATGACTTTTGGTAAATGTTGACCTTTCCGTAACGATTCAGCACACCGTTTTGGAACAATTGAGCTCTGAATGTATTATTTATTTTATCAATACAAAAAAAAAAAATTTAACAAAATTTGTGTATTAGATTTCTTGTTAGTTATATTTGAGTGTATTACATTTTAGAGAGTCTACAGCAGAAGATTTGAAACTAGTTTTGCAATTGTTCAATCACTGTGTAAATTATTTACATTTATTAATAAGAAAATACATGAAATACAGTAGTAAAAGCAATAGACAAAAATTTACCACCACACAATTTTTGTAAAACATGTTATTAGAAGCAGAAATCATTTTATATTGTATTTGTTTCTTCAAAGGATGTACACACTACTATATAATAAATACTTTTGAGTACAAATGCATAAAAGTTCTACAAATAATTATTACACACATAAAATATACTAAAATTATATAATATATATATGTATGTATTATACTTAATAAGTATTTACAAAATTATGTTTTGACATGAAATAGGAGGATAAACATACTTATATATATTTATGTGTACAAATGTTCAAGGCATATCTCGAAGCAGAGGCGGATTTAAGAGGGGTGACGCAGCGATTTCCCCCTCCTTGAACTTTTTTTTTCTCGATACCTCTGTCAGCTTAGTAGTATGCTCATGGTGAATTTCAAATATTACCAATAATTATTTTTGGAATAACTTATTACCTACAGCTGATCTGATGATTTTTAAGGCTTGGAAATTAATATTGAATAAAAGCAATGCGTTATGTTAATTAAGACATGAAAATTGTAGTATCATAAAAATTACTTTTCAGAGGCTTAATATGCATTTAAAATACCAAAATTTGATCTTTTTGAAAAAAAAATACATTTTTAATTTACAATGTTAATAGTTGGCGGAATAACACAATTAAAATACTGTCCAGTCTCCAGAACATTGTTATGTGTTTAGTATTTATTGAAATATTTGGGGATTAAAAATTATTATGAGCTCACTTGATCACGCAAGTGGGTATTGACTAATGATCCAGTAATGGTAGAATGGCGAAAAAACTATTTTTTACTGTAACCGGATAAACACTCGTTCATTGCAAATAATTCAAGTTCTGTTTTTAGATATTCACGATGAGTAAATAAAAAAGATTTTTTAAACAAACATATCTGCTTTATTTTTCATGTGGAGATATTTTACTAAAAAAAGCACTTACAACTCTAAATAGTAAAAAACAACAAAAAATAATTGTTTATGGCTTGAGGGAAATACGCAACAAATTGTTTTGTCACCGATTATTTTCAAAGATTTACTAAAGAGAAAATGCAAATGCTACAACATTCGAGTCCTAGTTAATATATACCTGTCGGTATGATAAAATTCAAAGACAATTTGTTTAAAGTAAACTGATTATAATGTAATTTGTAGTAGACCATTGTTATAATTATAATACCATCATTTAATATATTGGTATACAAAGAAAATATTGAAGTTTAGGTTAAAAGAAATCTCAAATTTGCACTCCTTCTTCTACCCTTAACACCATTAAGGAGTAAAATACCAATTCACCACCAGCTTTAATGTTTTTCAGATCCGCCCCTGGTTCGAGATCTGACATAAATTTATTAATTAAATTTATACATCATTTCCGTGATAAACTCTATACATCAGGTACAAGACACCATCAGTGATATTAGTGTAATATTATTTAGTGGCCAGGATTTTCATTAAGGGGTGGTAGAGGCACATGTTTTCAATTTAAAAGTTTAGTACATAAATGTATTTATATTCATAAGTAAATAAACAGTTTAGAATAACCTATATAATAACATTCAAACTGTGTTTTAAATTTAATTAACTACAAAAGTGAGCTCGGTGAAGTTTAATTGCCCATATCTGCCTACCTCCATTCCTATGCTTTGCACCCCTAACATTTATCATTTCTCAATATACATAATTTTATAAGTTCATATGGACAGCTGACAGGAAATTATGGGGTAGCAATAGCAGGTAGAACATCTTAATGAAAAGATAATATTGTATATCAATATTCAACAAAAGCTATGATAATATTTACCAGCCTCAACTTATTCAAATTATATTATGCACAGAATGTTTAAACAATTCATAAATAATGTGATCTATCAACAAGTAGGGGCCGAAATTAAGATTTTCCAGATAACGTTTTCATAATGAAATCAATGATTGAAACACTGTACATATTAAACCTAGTAACATCCATAATAAATTCAAATTAGTTCATTATAATATGAATGATACAAAAACTAGGGTTACGCAAATATATTTAATATTATCAATATACATTGATATTTCAGAAATTTTTATTGATATTATGGGATCAATACTAACAATTATATTGATATCTGATATTTTGATATAAAATCGCAAGGAAATTCTGTAACCATGATATATTTGCACAAAATAAATTTTGTGGTACTTATTAATTATGAATACAGTATTGATATCAGTAATAGGCTGTGTTCTAATCGGGTTAATTCTGAAATAGAATATCGATAGTGACAGTTGATGTTAGTCAATAATCAATATAATGTTATAACGACAAATCAAAATTGAGAATGATTTGCGCAACCCTAAATACAACCATATTATATAAAACCATCACATTATTATTTAATGTGGTGGTGGCAGTAACTACAGCAAATGAGACAAGTCTAAAGCTAAAATTAACTAAAGTGCTAGTAAAAAAAAAAAAAAAAAAATATTATTACAAATAATATGCAATAATTAATAATGATCTGGGTATAGGGAGAAATACGTATGATTAGACTTAAAATTACCAAATTTTACATTTTATGCATATGTCATTTTCAACGTAAAGAAAAAAAAAACAAATAACTCTAAAATCTAAATTTGCGTGAGATGCACGAACAGACAGGACACACGTTTGATTGTTTGGAATGACGACGAAAATATTTTAAAATCTACAGAAAAAAAAAAAAAAATATACATGTACTAATATATTCTTTGCGAAGTATTGCATTTAGCTTTCTCGGTCCTCGGGGAAATAATACATCAGACACACATCGCCCTCACAATCACAATACTACTAAAATATAAAGGTTGATTTTGTTTTCAAAACAAATTTATTACAAATACGAAAAAAGCATGATCTCAATATTTGGCGATAGTTAATTAAGCCATTTTTATGGCAACCATTAAAATACTACGATAAATCTTTTTACATTAATGAAATTTAGAATATATTATGTACTTAACATAAAATAAATACATGATAAATAATGTAAAATTAATTTCATATTTTGTTCGCTTATATGAGTAAAATTATAAATTCATAAAAAACAAGAAAACTGTGAAGAGGACAGAGAAAGTACACACAATATCAATTAAAACCAATAACTTAGTTACACATCAACAAAACGCTTACAGTCTAAGTCTTATTACTATTATAAATATGCGTGTACATTTTGTCGCACGATTATTGAATATATTTTTAATTTGTTATTATCAACACAGATGAGAAGTCTTAACATGTAGGATGTGCAAAAGTTGGGTGAGCAAACAGAGTTAATAAAATTATAATAAATAACTAATAACACATTAACGTAATTATTATGTTACATTTTAAACGAGAAAACTTAATTTGCACTTTTTTTTCGTAACAAATGTATTGAAAGATAATGTGAGCACTTGTGCGACTTACTAGGAAAGATAAGTTAAAAATACATTATTATTATTTACACTAGAAAAATTGGTGTAAGTTTAATTAAAACAGTACATTCATACAATGTACATCTGTGTGCATAACAAATTAAACAGAAGTAATGATAAGTAAAACACACATTATTCAATATATTATATATATAAAAAAAAAAAAAAACAATCTAGATATAAGTATGCAGTCAAATGGATGGTTGCAATTATATTAAAATTTTTCATACGTTTATTATTTTTAAATTTTTTTACAGATTATGGAAAAATCGGCAGCAAACTTTATCACTACATAATGTAATAATACAATAATACATTAAAAACATTATCTAATAAGACAAGAATCAAACATTACTAATAATATATTAATACTGACATTGAGAGTATAATACAATTAATAAAAACACAATAATAATTCTTGTACTATGCCTCTCTTGTCGACAATTGACACTTTTTTTTTAAATTAATTGCTACAGTTATATTTTGAGGTATTTATTTCATACTGACAATGAAATGAATTTAAACGAATATGATAAATAAAAAAAAATGTAATTTAATGATTCACAATAATTCTGCTAAATAAAATACTAGATACATGCATAAAGAAGGTAAACTAATAAATGTAGAGGTGAATTTGAAAAAAAAAACAATAATAATAATTTTAAAAACAAAAAAATATCAGTTTTGGGTCTTTTAAAAAAATATATGAAAAAATGATATATAATTCACAGAACATAAAATTATTAAAAAAATTCACAATTTAAAAATTGACTACCTTTTACTTCTAAGTAAAATATTGCAAAAATATAAATTTTTAACATTCTAACAAAAAAATAATAATATCTAATTATTATTACTTTAAATTAAATAAAAGTAAATAAATTTTTTTTTTTTAAACATTTTGTTATAAAATTAATGATAACTGCACTCACAAAATAATAAAATTAAGAAGTAAAATAAAAAAATGTCCAAAATTATCTTTAAATATAGAAGTTAACTTATTTTTAGCGGTTTTTCGATACAAAAATTGTAAATAAATTAGGGAGGAGAGAAAATGTTTATTATGTACATACAATAAACTTAGATGACAAATAGCATAGTAGTAAAGTAAAAATTCACAAAAATATAGTATTTTTAAAAAGTTTTTTCTTATATTTTTTTTCGGTTTTTTATTTGTTCATAAAAAAAATAATAAGAAAAAAAAAGTAGTCATGGGATATTTTAAATATTACTCTAATTGTAAATTAGGATAATGACATACAATTAATCAGGAAAGAGGCACAGCAATTAAAATGATTTACTGATACTGTGGTACATATTGCGTATAGTGAGTGTTTGCGACACGTACGTACGTTTAAAAATATTAGCGGTTAATGTTTCTTGATGGTTTTCAACCGACGTTGAGGCTACCTTCGACCTATCAAACCGTTTGAATTACTCTGATGTGCATTAGGTGATAGCTCAAATTCTACCAACAATGGAAAATGATCTGGAAGAAAATAATATTTATAACAATTACTTTATTGAATTAGGCGTTCAAATTAAATCCATTATTTATTCAATTTTTTACCTGATGGTATATGAGGATGTGGACAGCCAAGAACTTTGTTGTCTTTGAACCATTCTGGGGCTAACGGCCCAAGTAAACCGAGGGGTGTCATTGTTTGCCTGGTATAGAATATATAATCAATGATGCCTTTGAAATTGAACCTAAAATATTATTAATTACCGAATTAATAAAAGGTTGGTTAGATTAAACCTTTAGGAATGATTACTTGACAAACATTTTTTCACATGACTTACGTATAATTAGTGAATGGCATAATGTTTTCATAAGCAGAAGATAACTTGAAAGAATGCATGAACTCGTTTGGTCTATCACAACTAGAAATTTTTTGTAAAAGTGTCTTGTACTGTAGCTCTTTAAAGTCTTGATGATCTGAAGACACTTTGCCAGCAGATAAAAATTCTATAACTCCTAAACAAAATAAAAACAAACCATTGATCAATTTGATAATAATAAACACATAAGACAAAAGTAATTTACCAGAATCAGGCAATGAATTAAAATCTCCACATAACAACAACTGTATGGGTGGATGATGGTGATTCACGTTGCGGTAATTGTGGTTAGCTTCCTCCAATATAGTATTCAGTTCTTTAGCTAACATCATGATTTGAATGAGCTTAACATCACAGAATTCAGGATCCCAATGTATATGTGCAGTACAAACGAGTATAGGTTGTTGGACTTCAGATGGCAGAGCTAAATAATCAGAACACAATATATTAGCAAATGACATAAAAATAATTAATACCAGTAAAAACTTGTTCACATGTAATGAGAATAACAAAAACTTAATACAAAAATTATAAATACATAAACATTTCTATGTTTTTAAAGTTCGACACATTTTAGCTCAACTGGTAAAAAACATACACAAAATTTGATAATTAAATGAGGAAGCATCCGATATAAAGTGAAAAAATTAATTAGATTAAGAAAGAAATTACTGAGGAACATAATAGAATTGAAGATTTTATAGATAGTGGGAGAATAGCACAATATATATGATGGCAAAGAAATGAAAAATAAGAGAACATAAACATTATATATAATACTATTGAGTACATATTCTATCAACTTCTAAAAAAGTTTCTATTCATACTTCATAGCATATGAAAGATGTAAATTGTAAATATTTATATTACTATTATAGAGTTTCTACATATTTCATTAACAAAAATGATTTTAGGAATTTCTGAAAATACTAAAATCAATAAAAAAAAAAAAGTAAAGTCAAGTAAAGCAAAAATAAGTAAAGTATAGACGGGTTTTTTTAAAAATATTATAATTAATTGAAAAATGTATTTAAATGTAACTAAATTAAAATCATAATTTTAAAAAGAATGGTGTAATCCAAAATGGCAAGAAACACTTTGGTCTGATGTGAAAGAAGGTGAAGCCAAACTGAGTTTCTACCAAATTCTGTTAATGTTGTGTTCTAAAACTTCATTTAATGAAAAACATATTGCTTATATTGACTTGGTTTCTTATAGCAAACCGAGAGATGTACATATTGATTTTAATACTGAGCTCGAAGCGCTAAGGACGCTCAATATCTTATATTTCGTAGTATAACAACGAACACTTAAGATTATGACATTTAATCAAGCAGATATCATTTTACATGTAGATAGCATATGACAACGCTACTTAGAATTTTAAAGAAAAAATAAATCATTTCTTCAATAATATGACAATGAATAAAGTTAATAAAAGAACATAAATAGTCTTAGTCTTCATTTTCAATACATCCACCATGGGTATATAACCTGAAGAGCAAAGAATATCCATGGTGAAAAGTATGCCCGGTTTACTAGTTTATACTTTCCTTATCTATGATTTAATTTTTTATCTAATAAATAAAGAAAAGGAAAATAAATAATGAAAAAAAGTGTTAGAAAAATGCAAACATTTTTTTTCACATTTTCTAATTTTTCTCGCACTACAATGTTTCTCATATATATATATAATATGAGACACAATTAATAACTATATTATTAAAGGAAAAATTGATAAGTTTACCTTAACTTCAAATTTAATAATAAAGTAATCGTTCAAAAAGCTATCAAGTATAAAAAAAAAATAAAGAATTAAAATGTTGATTTAATGTTTTCGTTCATATTTAAAAATAATTAAATTTTTTTTATTCATTATACTTGAAATATTTTGTGTGATGCAATTACTTATTTTTTATTATTTTTAAGCAATTACTAATTTATATAAATATTTGAATATAGACAAGATGAAGCCCTATATGGGTTTTTGTTATACACTTTGGGTTGAGGAGGTAGTTAGAATAACTAACATTCTATATTTAACTTAGAAAGAAAGTAGTTTTGACTCAGGATTTAAAAATATTTGTGCCGTCACTTCCTAAATTTGATAGAAACCAGAAACCAGATGATAGAATATAAATTAAAATATTTAATTAGATATATCTTCACAAACTTTGGTTATTAGGTGTAATTAGGATATTAGGGTCTGATATTGTAAAATCATACATAACAAAAAATATTGAACACAAATTTATTAAAAGAAAAATAATTATTATATAAATACAAATAAGTTTAAATAAACAAATACTTTAATACAATATAAACAGTGTGTAGAGACCACAGATGATTGCACATGGATAAGCCATTAAATACTTCTGGTCAGAGTTACCAAACATGGCAACAAATACTCTGGCAGCATTTGAACTGCTCCATAATACAGCCGCAAACACAATAATACCACCAAAAATATTCTTCAAGTTAACAAACACGGCAATTAATGACACAAGTACAACAGGGGTGAATGAATATCCCAACACAGAAAATGTGGACGTCAATGTCACTTCAGGAGAATCAGTCATGGCCCAGAGCAAAGCATACATGCACACTGACGTTAACACAGCTAGGCCATAAATGTAACTGAACATCAGCTTGCCGCCGGCCAATAACAACAAAGATGTGTAGGTCAAGTAAAGTGCGATCGGACCGATCACATCGTAATCGCCCAAAACGACGCCACACTTGCCAGTTGGATCGAGCGAATGTATCAAACGAGTGATGATTTTGTTGACGTCAATACCGAGCTCTTCGAGCAGAGGTGGCTCATCTTCTTCGCCTGTGAAGTTCGTAGAGGCGGTGGGCTGCCAACCTACACCGGCGGGTTGATTCAAATGGGCCGGTTGCGAATAGTTGTCGAAACTCTGATCATAGTTGGAATACGAACTAGTGTGGAAGTTGAGATTATCGTCGGACACGAAATACGAATTGTCCGGGTAGTATTGGTTTTGATTCATGATTTCTAAAAACAGATCGTGTACACCGGTTCGGCAATATAGCTCACAGTTCTGCTCAAGTATATTAATAATTATTGTACGTGTGAAATCCTCAAGACATGACGCGAAGAAAAAAAAAAAAAGAATTTTGTACTAATCAACAATAAAAGTAAACACACCACAAAACGTAGAAAACACAACCTGATAAAAACGACCAGCAAATAGATAACGTCCGTTACAGTGTGACCACGCGCAGAAACGAAAACGACCAAACGGTCACGATTGGTAAAAAAACATTATCGGAAATTACCGTATTCTCCTTCGCGGGTCTCTGTCATTTTAATTGCGAATTTGCAGACGGTCGTCAACTTTACTTTGTCGGTGAACGTGAAGCCATGTAGGTTAGGTTAGCTGTGGGTTAAATTAAGATCAGTTGATGAACTTCGTTCAGCTGACATACAGTTTAAACCAATGTATATATTGTAAAACGTACCCTTAGAGGAGATGGTACTTTTGAGAGTTCATATTTAGAAATTCTCAATAATTTTCTGAGAATTAGTAAAAACTATTCAGAATTTGACGAAAACGCCTTAGAAACCATATTTTTTTAAATTCAAACTTATGAACATTTAATTATAGACAGACAATATCAGAAATGTTTTGGTACAAGATAATTTTGAAAATGTAAAAAAAAATGTTTAAGACATTAAGACAAAAGACATTATTTCTGACACATTTTTTTTCTGTTCTCACTCAGTCAGTAAAGTGATATAAAACAAACAGAGTACAAAATAATTTCACGTATAAAATTAATAAACTTTATAATTTTTAAATAAAAGTGTTTTATATAAACTGAAGCTCCACTCAGAATTGTTTTATTGAAGAAATAATAAGTTATCGTTTCTTTCAAATTTAACACACCATCTAAATCTCATCCGAGGAGTGAAGAACACCGCATGGCGTAAAGTATATTCGGCTTTTTTGTATTGTTTTACCCTTTCCTCAACATGATTAAGTTCTAAAAGCGACGTAACTCATAATCTAATTATATTTCAGTAATAATTGGCGTAATATATATATTATTTCCTTCACTAAGTCCATATTAGATTCTGAACGAAGTGAAGAAGATAGTGTTTTTACAATGATGTTTAAATAAAAAATTAATCAATTCAATCAACTAGATAAAATAAGTAGTTCATAGGTAATTAGTTAAAAGAATTATTTTTAAATAAAATTGCAAAATAAACTTGAAGTGGATAAATTGACACAAATAATCAGGTTTCGCGGGCAACTCGATGAAATAAAAATCACCATAATTGCGTATTAAAAAATCATTGAAAATAAACCGCTTGATTAAAATCGACATATTTATTGAAATATATTTATTTTTATATCGCGTTGTGCTGTATGTAGAGCAAGCAGGACACAGAACAACACAATGGACTAATATTATAATAAATAACTGTGATAAAGCTCATGTGACATCATAGTAGGCTTTATTGAAAGGTGCAGTAGGACACTAATTGTGCATTAGGAAATATAAAATATGAAGTTGACTTAGCAAATATGTGCACTTAAGAGTTGAGATATTATGTATTTAAATTTGCTTACAAAAGATATTTTCAATAACATATACCAATGGCCTAATTAGAAAACCTCATAAGTCACATTTTTGAAATTATACATGCAAAGCAAAAATTTTAATAGGATAAAATTAATGAACCAAAAATAATATATTTTGCATTACATTTTGGTTTGTAAATTCTAGAATTCGTATTTTAATTATATTTTGTGATTTTTTTTGTCTTATTTTATTTTATTTTCATAAAATTTGGACTTACGAGATTTTTTTTAATTACGTTATTGCTTAGTAAAAACAACATTTTGCTGTCGTTAAAAATGGATATTATGTCGAATTTATTACAAATTCTAAAGTACTACAGATTTTATAAATCCGTAGTATTATAGTAATATTCGTATTTACTAACGAGCAAATCAAGCGACCCAAAATAATCTAAAAGCTAAATTATATTCATTAATACAATTTATATGTATTTTAAGTTATGTATACCGGTAGGGGTACGTGGTATAATTAAATTTTAAACGACTCAATAT